>JANHZT010003942.1:50228-60878 GCA_032468215.1 Stegonotus admiraltiensis
CGCTCTCTCCGCTGGACACGGCCTCTGGGGGTTCTAAAGGCTCGGGCATTGCCTCCTCTTTGGCCTCTTCGCTGTCCAAAGCGATCGCTGGCTGCACAGGTTGCAGGGGTGACCCACATCAGGATCCTCGACACGTGGATCTGCCACGATCTGCACAGGCGGTGGGTGGGCCACAACAGCGCTCCCCCATGTGCGAAGAACAGCATGCGCACACCAGAAACCAGAAGAGCAACAGGCGATGGCTGGCATGCCCAGAGAGATGGCTCTGTGTGCCACTTCCAACACGTGTGCCATAGGTTCGCCATCACATGTATATGGGAATGACCTTGGGAGGCAGGAGAAAGAGACACATCCTAGACAACTATCATGCAAAACGGACGTTGGCTTATCTGAACGTCCCTTCTAAGCACGCTGCTGGAGAATCCAAAAGCATGGATTATTCCTAGTCTGTTAGCCAGAGACTGGGTGAATATGCCTTTAAATTTCATTGACTCCGCCTCCATTGCTTGGCAGAGGCTCAGTTTTGTTCACAAAGGAGGAGACAGGAAGAATGTCAAGTAGAGCCATCCGGAACTGAAGAGCAGAAGCCGGCCAGGGCGGGTTGGATTCTCCAGCAGCGCGCTTAGAAGGGATGTTCAGGTAAGCCAACGTCCGTTCTCCAGCGCGCTGCTTGGAGAATCCAAAAGTGTAGGATATACTCAAGGAAGTACTATATAAGGGGGGAGGCTGAATGCTCCTGGGTGGCCGTTGTAGATTGGACCGCTTGTAACACCCGCCGTCTGAAGGATGCCTCAGGCGAGGCAAAGGAGTCAACTTTGTAATGTCATATAAACGGTGTTAAGTGTAGTCCAGTTGGCCGTCCTGCAAATGTCGATCACAGAAGCTTGTGTCGCCCAAGCAGCAGTGGTGGAAGCACTCCTTTGTTGAATGTGGCAGGACCCATCCGGGAATCGGCTTGTGCTTGAGTACATATGCCTTGCATATGCACACTTTAATCCATCGGCCGATGGTGGCAGAGGACACTTTCCGGCCCATGGAAGCAGGAAGGAAAGATACGAAGAGCGCCTCTGACGTCCGGAAAGGCACAGTCCTCTTAATATATCTGTGGAGGGTCCTTCTGACGTCCAAGGTGTGCCACTGGGCTTCAGGTTGATGTCTTGGTCCAGGGCAGAAATCAGGAAGCACGAGGTATAAAGAGTTCACCTTGAGCAAAAAGGAGGGATCCATCCGCAGGACAACTCTGTTCAAATGGAAGATACAGAGATCGTCCCAAACGGATAAGGCAGCAATCTCAGAAACTCTCCATGCAGAAGTGATTGCCACCAAGAATGTGACTTTCAGAGTTAGAAACCAGAGGCTGATGGACCCCAAGGGTTCGAAGGAAGGTAACGTTAGCGTCTGGAGGACGAGCGAAAGAGCCCACCTTGGGTATCGGTGGACAACGGGAGGTCGAAGGTTGGCTGCCCCTCGAAGAAAGCTATGAATCCTCAGGTGCTGGGTAAGAGGATGAACTCCCGAACCCGGTACAATGGTGTGCAGAGCTGCCACTTGCCTGCAAAGAGTGTTCGGGGTGAGTCCCTTATCAAAACCTTCTTGCAGGAACTCAAGGACATCAAACATGGAAGCAGAGGTTGGATCGATGTGCTTCCAGGAACACCACCCGCAAAACGATCACCACGTGGTGTTGTATATCCTGTTTGTGGAGTTGCGTCTGAAAGCCTGAATGGTGGAGATCACCCGCCCTGAAAGGTTATCTTTCTTCAGGAGGATCCTCTCAAATGCCAGATGGTCAACTGCAGCCTCTGGGTTTTGGGTACAGAATAACCCCCTGGCTGAGAGAGATCCTGTCCCGTGGGATCCTCCAGGGACAGGCGACAGACAGGCTCACAAGGTCCGCGTACCATGGTTGGTGCAGCCAGTTGGGGGCAACCAGAAGGATGTCTGCCCCCTCTGCCAGAATCTTGCATACCACCCTTGGGCGGAAAGGCATAAAGAAGGCCTGGCGGCCAAGGACATTGTAGAGCATCAGTTCCCTTTTGACTCCGGGCATGGGAACCAGGAAAAGAACCGGGGGAGCTAAGTGTTGTTGGGGTGGGCGAAGAGATCTAGGATCGGAGGTCCAAACCTATGGGACAGCTCCCTGAATAGTGTGGGGTGTAGCCACCACTCTGAGTGATCTATCCAAGTCTGACTCAGGCAATCCGCCTGGATGTAGTTCGACCCAGAGATGTGTTGAGCAGTGACCGAGAGAGTGTGTCTCTCCACCCAGGACAGCAGTTTTGCGGCCTCGTCCATGAGTGGCCTGGAACAGGTACCACCCTAGCAGTTCACGTGTGCTTTTGTGGTAACGTTGTCCATCAATATTAGTATGTGCTGCCCTGTGACGTCTGAGTGGAAGTGCCGGAGGGCCAGGCGGGCTGCTCTTAGCTTCAACCAGTTGATATCATTCTGGAACTCCTCTGAGGACCAGCTGCCCTGAGCCACCCTGGAGAGGAGATGGGCGCCCCAACCCATCAGACTCGCATCCATTGTCATGGTGACCCTCTGTGGCTCTTGGAACACACATCCCTTCGTTGTGGCTGTGGAGGCCCACCAAGCGAGGGACAAGCGAACTGAATGTGGAAGCAGCACTTTGGTTCTGGAGTTGCGGCAAAGGGACCTCTGGTATGGTAGCAGGTACCATTGTAGGGGACGGGCATGGAAGCGACCCCATGGTATTATTGCAATGCACGAAATCATTTTCCCGAACAGTTGAGATAACAGAAGCAGGGAAACAGATCTGGATGCGAGGACCTGCGATATCAAGGTTAGAATGCTGAGACGACAATTCAGCGAGAGGAAGACTTGTCCTTGGATAGAATCTATCACCGCATCAAGATGTAGGATGCGATAGGTGGGTTGTAGATGGCTTTTCTCCAAGTTCAAGGAGAACCCGTGAAGTTGCATTGTCTGCCGTACTGTCGCCAGGTCTCATAAGGCTTGCCTGTGGGAGGACGACAGGATGAGAATATTGTCCAAATAGTAGAGGACTCTGATGGGAATGATTCAGAGAGTGGCAGCCACTGCAGCAAGAAGTTTTATGACGGTCCTGGGGGCCGATGAGAGGCCGAATGGCATGGCCCGGTATTGAAAATGCCGACTGGCATACGTGAATTGCAAGAACCTTCGGTGAGATGATCGTACTGGAATATGAAGGCATGCCTCCTTGAAGTCTATTGAAGTCATCACGTCCGCCTTCCTGATCCAACCCAAGATCGACTTGAGGGACTCCATTTTGAATTGGTGGTACACAACAAACTTGTTCAGTTCTTTTAAGTCCAGTATCCCCCTCCAGCCCCCGGAACCCTTGGGAACAAGGAAAAAGATTGAATAGAAACCGGTCCCATGGTATTCTGTGGGAACCGGCTCTATGGTGCAGATCTCCAGGAGGTGTTGGATCTTCGCATCCATGAGTTGTCTCTTGTCTGGGTTGGCAGAGATCGGGCACTGTATATAACGATTGGGAGGGCTGGAGGAGAATTCCAAAGTGAGGCCCAGCCTCACTGTCTGGAGGACCCATGCGTCTGTCGTGAAAAGCTCCCATTGGCGAAGAAAGTGATGGAAGACGTCTGCCGATGGGATAGAAGGGCTGGCAGTCACTTGCCACGCCAGAAGGGCCGATTGCCCGTTCCACGGAAGGGGCGCTTGGCCAGTGGTTGGCATCTCCCACAATCTCTAAAGGTAGACCTGTCAGAGGAACGGTCGGGCCCTTGGTAGTAGGATCTGTAAGTGGTGGACCCGCTGGGCCCAGACTCATTCCAAAAGGGCTGCCACTGGGAGTATGGTGAATAGTGGCAATCTGCTCTTCTGTAGGAGGAAGGCATAATCTTACGTTTGTCCTTGTCCTCAATCAAAATAGGATCCAACGCCTCGCCAAAGAGGTTGGAACCTTTGTAAGGGGCGGATGCGAGTCTCCATTTGGCTTTCATATCTGCCCTCCAATGCCGCAGCCAGAGGAGGTGACGAGAAGTTACCGTGGAGACTAGGGCTCGAGAAGCGAACTTTGCTGCATTCAGAGTCACGTAAGCAGAATATTCAGTAGCCGCCACCAGTTTATTGATGTCCTGGTGCAGTCGCATGTCATCAGGTGGTAGTCTTTTCTGAAGTTGACGAAGCCAAATCAATGACGCACGATTAAAGGAGGAGGCTGAGGTAGAGGCCCGTATGGCCCAAGCAGCCGCTTGGTGAGTTTTACGGAAAACAAGTTCTGTCTTCCTATCCTCTGTGCGCAGTCCATCAGCAATGTCATTGGTTAGGACAGTAGTGGAGCCGGCCACTGGTGCGTCTATCAATGGCAACTGGAACAACTCCTGGAGATTTGGAGCTGAACAATACAGCTTTTTGTCCAGGCCGTTCGGGGCCACCAACTACCCGGGTTGGGTCTATGGCCATTGAACCATTTCTGCAAAAAGTTGTGGACAAGGGATGAACTCTTGTTCTGCCTTAGGAACAGCGAACAGTGCCTCGTGAGGGTGATGTTCACCCGTTTGTTCGGGTTGGCTCCGAGAGTTGGCCAGATTAGTTGTAACAATGGCTTTGTGTAATAGTGACTTGAAAAGAGAGGGTTGGAAGAGGCCCGTAAAGGTTGTTTTGTCCGGCAGCATACCATCATCATCGGAGAATTCCATGTCTCTGTGCTCGTCATCATTCAGGAGAGAGTCCTTGCTGTGGATGGATTCCTGTTGAGAATAGTCCTAAGGTTCGACCTCGCCACATGATGCTGCTTGTGGTCGAGGAGGTGCCGCAGAGGGAGGTGGTGGCACCCCTTGGTGAGCCCCAGCTGCTAGCATCCTGGAGATGGTGGCAGCAATCATGGCTTGTAGATCACAAAAGATGGGCGGTTGTGGTCCCTCTGCAATGCAGAGCCCCGCGGCGGTGGGAGTGAATGTAGCCTAAGGTGCGGGCCGACGCAATGGTTGTTGAATCGTCGACCCTGCCACAGGCAATGATGAGGCTGGTGCCACACAACCCTGAGTAACAGCCACATCAGCCTGGGGAAGGAGGATCACCCCAGTGGAATCATCTTGGAACACGGTGGCTGGTGGCTGGGGATTCATAGGAATCAGCTGGAGAGGCACTGTTATAGGAGATGCCATGTGTTGTGTAGTAGACTGGGCCTGCTTTTGCACCAAGTCAAAATGGTGCTCCAAGGCCTTATGCCACCTCTTATCCGCCTTGTCCTCTGCCTTTGAGCGCTTAGTGTCTCTAGATGATGAAGACTTGACACTGGAGCATGGTTATGAGGCAGTCTTTGACCCTTTGCATGCAGACTGAGTGGGCGCTTGGGTCTTGGGAGGACTAGGATCTTGCTCAAGGTCAGATGAGAGATCTGAATCTGCCATGGTAAGTAGATGGATTCCGGCTTGCTTTGGGCCTATTTTTTTTATTTTTATTTTTATTTTTTATTAAGGGGGGGGGCGCTTAAGAAGTCAGAACATAGCACTGCCCCAGGTCAGAACCCCTCAGTGTCCAGGAAGGCGACTCTGGCGCTAAGGATACAAGTGTCCCAAGAGAAGAAACTAGACACTCTGGCGCTGGCCAAGCAGAGCGTCTCAGAATACCTCCGTGAAGAAGATTATAATGAAAATCTGGCCGCAAGATGGCGACGATTGAGGGCGTACCAGAATAAGTCTCTACTCCTCTCCCTCTGCTCGTCAACGCTCAAGATGACACAAGAGCCAGCCGGCTCTGCTGTGTGAAAACAAACGGCTCTCCCAGCAGCAATGACTTGGCTTGAGAGGGCAAAAACGCTCTGCACCTCCGCGGTCCGACAAAACAAAATGGCGTGAGCATGGGAAAGTCGCTCCTAAGCGCCGCCACGGTCTTGCTGATGAGCCAGGCGTGCGAACACTTAGAAGTGTCCCTAGCGGTGCAAACTGCTGTATGTTGCAGAATGTATCACAGATCACGGCAGGGACTCTGAAGCCGCCCAATAAGTCCGGGAGCTGATGGTGGTGATAGCTTTGCTGGCAAGCCAGGGAGCCAGAGCACTCACCGGTGGCAAGTCAATCACACATGGAGATGCCCCAAGTCAGGCAGAGCTCCATGGCCTCAAGATGATCAATCCGAGTGGCGGCAGCCGATCTGGATCCCCAGGTCCGACTCACCCCCTGCCGGCAGCCGAAGCGGGAGATCGCACACTCACAGGCTCCCAATTCGCAGTAGAACAGTTCCAGAGAAAAGGAATTTTAAAGGTGCTTGAAGAATCCAAAAGGAAAATGGGTAGAAAGAAATAATACTATCAGAAGAATCAAACAAAAGACTCTATAGCCTGACTGAGTGAATGAAACTGAGCCTCTGCCAGGCAATGAAGGTGGAATCAACGAAATTTAAAGGCATATTCACCCAGTCTCTGGCTAACAGACTAGGAATAACTCACACTTTTGGATTCTCCAAGCAGCGTGCTGGAGAAAGTATCTCAGCCCACAGAAGAAAAAGGGGATGTGGGAAGCATTTCAAAAGGTATCCTCCCTAGTTTTCTGGGAGGTAAAAATAAAGTGGGGGGGAAGAAGGAGGGCAGATCGGCAAGTTGGGGGAATTGAAATGGAGGTAAGTGTGGTAGGGCAGAAGTGTGAGATCCTTGCCTAACAGTGTTCTGTCCTAGGCTAATGAGACTACTAGAGCTGCTACCACTTAGTGTTGTTGGTCTTGTGATTTTTTGCCTAATGATCTTTTTGCTTAATGATGGAAATTCCAGTCTTAATTAAGAATCATTAAGTGAGGACTTCCTATGCAGTTTTTCTTTGAAAAATTACTAGTTTTATGAATTAGACAATCACTGTCTAATGGTTTAGGGATTAAGGTATTGGGTTAGAAACTAGGGAACTGTGAATTCTAGTCCCACCACACACTCTTAGCCCTAGGAAGGAAGCATTGGCAACCACTTCTGAAGATTGTAGGGCCTAGTTCAGGCAATTGCTAGGAATCAACACTCTAAGGCACATGCGTACATACTGTATATGCAAAAGTTTCAGTCAATAACCCTTATTTGTAAATTCAGTACTGAAAGAGACCTTTAATCACCGATCATAAGAAGGTTGAATTGTTACATGTGCAATATCACAAAATTTACTTTGACTTTGCATGTTTCAGCCTACTGAACACTTTTTTTTTGACAATTGCTAGAAAAAGGATGAAGTATAGCATTTAGTAACAGGTGGTTTTGACCACTGACATTGGCAAATATTAGGATTTATGTTATATTGTTAGTCCACTAAACATTACACATTAGTAGTAAACTAATCACAGAACATTTGTGTGCAGAGTTAGTTGCCTAGAACTATTTTTTCATTTTAGAAAATGAGTGCATTGCTAGTTAGTTTTGTATGCTTATTTTCAGATCAGGAGAAAATGCACATATTACTGTAATATTCTTTTTTTTCTGGTAGACTGGTTGATTTCCATATTTATCTTAATTATGTATGCAAATGAAGCTATTGCCATATTTTCATTTCAGCAGATCATTATTCACTACTCATCCATATATTTGTCTCAATGCTGCTATCCTCATGTTTGCAAATGATCCACAGAAATACAAACAAGACATTTGTAGTAGCAGTATTTCATTACTAAAGCTGAGAGATGTCAGGCGTAATTACTAGGACTAACATCTGGACAGCTTTATTGAATGACTGCTACTGCCAGGATTGTTATCATATACAGAGCAGCATTATTCATATGAGTAATAACTATGGCTAAGTTAGGTAAGTAGTATACCCAGAAACATAATATCCAACAGAGACTCTTTATAGATATATATATCCTGCAAATATTTTTTATAATATTCTATAGGATAGTTATGGAGAATTTAGAAGTAATACACATCATCCATCTGTAGAAGCCAACAGGTGCTTTTGGATTTGTATAGCAAGATTTATTTCCTCAAGGTCTCAATAGAGTTACATGTTTATGGTGAGGCCTTTTTGTTTTTCTTAATACACAATAAGTGAACTTTGTTTTCAGACTTTTCTTTAAAAAATTAATGTCTGATGTTATTTAGATAAAGTTCTGGAATAGTTAACAAAACCTTGTGAGAAAATGAAGTACTATAAACATTTCATTTCTTTATAGACGGCATTTGTCTTATTTTCACACTGCCCTTAGGTATGGATAATTCTATTTAATTACACCTCAGTTGCCAGAAAGCAGTTGGTTTTATCTACAAATATTCCTAATCTGTAGCTAGTCAGATAGCTAACATTCCAAGAGTTTATGTACTTGCTCATTTGCAAATTAAGGATACATAAATAAGTAATGCTAATTTGCATTGTATTCAGTGGTGTCTCCAACTGTCAAAAGACTCTTTGATCAATTGCCATCTTAATCAGTAGAATGGAGTGACAGACTTTCTTTATCCTTCCTGTTCCATAGCACTATCTTCATGCATTTTGATGGGATCCCTCAAAATTTAAAGCAGATTGGGAAACTGGGGAGCCACAGGAGGATGGGATATTTGTGAGAATGATATTCCTCCTCCTCTGTCATGTACTAATGAAAGCCTATTCCAGAACCTTGAAGAGAATGCCAAAATGAAGTGTTTTGCTGTAGTGTGTAATATAGTCACCATTTTAGTCTTTGTGCATAAAAATATCCTGGTCATACTCTTCCACTGTGTGTTGCATGCAGGGTGGATAAAAATCAATGATTTAAAGGGAAAAAAACCTGATTTTTTTTTAGTTAAATTGGATTTTTGGGTTTTTATAAAATTTATTTTAATAAAATGCTTTTGGAGTAAAAAATCTATCTCAAGATAGTTTTCTATTTAAGATACATTAATAATTTAGTTATGTAGCATGAATCTGTATAGTCTGCAATATTGGGACTGTTGGTAAGTCAACAGCAGGTCAGAGGAGGAGCCGCTGTGGGACAGAGATGAAAGTTGCTCTTTAAAAATTAGGATTTAAATCGACTTGATTTAAATCAAGCCTTTTTACTAGTGATTTAAATCATGATTTAAATCGACTTGATTTAAATCAAATCCACCCTGGTTGCATGCACTATTTGTCAAGTACTAAGCAATTTTGAATTATGCATAAATATATACAACTAATAATAATGGAGGTAGGGAGAGTGACGGACATAGGAAGATATCTCAGGGAAATTGTCACTTTTTAAAAAATCTAAAACTGAGCATACTTCAAACTGTCCAAGATGGTTACTGCCTAACTTAGTTTGGAAGCCTTTAGATGAATGGGCTTAGTAATGCAAAAACAATGGATTTGGACCTTCTAGGAGACCAGCTGATGTCCTGAACTAATACCCAAGGAGTGTTGTACCCACGCATGGTAAGCATCCAAAGTGAGTTATAGGTGAGCAGTACCATAAATAACTTGAATGGTTTCTGTTTATACAATGAAGCTGCAGCTAAAATGCAGCATTAAGAAATTACAGATTCCCAAAGTTCTGTACTTAAAGAAAAAACTGGGCTGAAATGAACTTTGCAATATATATATATCCTCTTCCTAGACATAGCATGACAATGGAATAGATGTGTACCAATGGCTATTTTATTGTTTCTTCAGAGGTTATTATTTATATCTTCTTACTCAGTTTTAGCTTTGAGTATGTTAGTAGTCTTATTTATCAGCAAAGGACTGGTAACTGTACCAATTTTTCTTGAGTAGCCACATCCCCATAATCAGGGTTAGCTATTGTGTCATGTCTGGCTAATGTAAATTAATACGAATTGCTGATGTTCCACATTTAAAAATAATCTGAGTGATTGCTAAAAATGAGAATTAAATGATCAAGCAGCCAATTGTTATGTCAAAATTGCACAACTATTACAGAATATATTCAGTGAAACGGAAGATGCAGACAACTTTATTTAGAAACTGCTAAGAGCCTTTTTATAACCTTGGCAAAATGAATGTGACTATTCAGCAGAGTTCATATCCTGTACTGTACTGTTCTGATAAATAAAAGATCTCCAGTATGTTTAGCACTAAAACCTAACAAGCTGATGATACTCAATTTTTAATTATAATTTCTAAAGAAGCTCTAATTCTATTTTCAGAGAATTTTATTTAAAATTTTATGAGCACAATATTTGTTTAACTGAATTTATGTGATCCAGAGATGTATATTATAACATAAAAGAAACACAGTAGTTTTAGTCAGAACCTTGTTATTCGGTATGTAAGTATTTAAAGAGGATGCTGCTTTGCTGAGTGTCTGGGCAATGATCAGGTGCCCAGACAATTGGGTTTTTTTGGATCCAGAGACAATGAAAACTCCAATAAATAAAGGGATTTTAAGTTTGCTCAAGCAAACAAATTGGAATTGAAAATCATACCCTAAAAAGCTTACACACTAAACAAGATAATACCCAAATTGTTATAGGAGCTCCTTAACAATAACAGCAGAGGTACCACAAGGGCAGCCAATTTCCATGGTACACAGTGCTAGATTCCCATGCTCCTGACAAACCACAACCACCTCAAGGTTTTTATCAAAATTTAGTACCCTGACCGTGGTTAGGGTACTTACTGGTCAGGAAACTGCAAGACCTGACTTTGATTTGCTGGCCCATGATGGGATAGGGATAGGGATAGGGATAGGGATAGGGATAGGGATAGGGATAGGGATAGGGATAGGGATAGGGTAGGGTAG
>JANHZT010003942.1:66032-78362 GCA_032468215.1 Stegonotus admiraltiensis
AGGATGGAAGGCTGAGTCAACCTTGAGCCTGGTGAGAATTGAACTCGCAGTAATTGCAGGCAGCTGGAAGTTAAATTAGCCTGCATTAGTCTGCTACGCCACTCAGGCTCCTATTCCTAGTTCTCTGTGGAATTTAACCAGCATTTCTAAGACAAGGTTATTATAATATATGAGTACTTCCTTGACCAGTTATGGGAAATTTTCAGTAAACATATTAAATTTGATGAGTTTAGTGATGTCAGAAAATCTTTAGTATATTCTTGCTCTATTTTGCTTATTTGTCTACTTCTTAGGATTCTTAGAATATTTTCTTTTTCAATTTTTTACTTCAAATGAAGCACTACTGAGTTGATAATTCTCTACATGTGAAGCTTGATCTAACATTCTTCTTTATTTGTTCTGTCAAATATTCAAGATTTTTCTGCCACTCATTGTAGGCTACAAAATATGCTAAGCAACAAAACATACTTATAAATAAAATACATGGAGTGCAAATTGCAGTCACATCCCACTGTGACCGCACTGTTCCCACCCTCCCTAAAAATTCCTGCAAACATATGTTTCTAATACGTCTTTTGCTTTTCTGAATGTTTTTAACTGTTCTTCCTGCAGTTTATTTTTTAAAAATAAAACTCTTTGATTTAGAGAGCCAGTGTGGTGTAATGGTTAAGATGCTGCATTAGAAGTGGGGAGATGCAGCTTGTAGTTTTCTTTTGGCATGGATGCTGGCTGGTGGCTTTAAGCCAATCACTCTTAGCCCAGATCAGCATCAGGCTCTGTGACAAATTGGCTAAAAAAGAAAAACCTGCATTGATAACTTCTCTATGAGAACTGAGCAAGTGCAATCCAAAAACAAGTGGATCTTGAAACCAAGTAGGACAAACACTAAGAAGAAAAACAGTAGGTGCAAATTAAGAAGAATTTGCAAATACTGAACATTACCTTTCCGGGTTAGATTTCAATGTATGTTAATGGCCAGATATTTAGCATGATTGACAGGAATTAGAAACACATGTAGAAATACTTCAACTTATCAATCCTTTATATTAAATTGCTCTGTTCTAAAAGACTGAACAATATAATCAAGTTCCCTCTGTGCAAATTACCAGAGATTACTGATCAAAGGGAGTAATATGTTTTGTTAAAAGGCTTTCATATTTATGTCTTAAAATGTGCAATCCATAAATTGAATTTAAACTTTTACTTTGCTCTTAGCTATTTCAAGCTTTTAAGCTGTGAGTTAAATACCAGTAGTATAATGAGTATTGGAACAGGTGTACATTATATGGAGTAGGATTAAATCATCCTTGTCATCTCATGGAGTGATAAAAATATGAATTTAGGAATATATGCTTTTATGTTCAATCCTTTTAACAAGGCTTATCTTGTATCCTTGATTGCAAGTGCATTAGAATCCCACCAGTAAACATAATACTCAAAAGTCTTAATATGTTTCATTCAAATTCAATTAGAAGTGGTAAGATAATTTCATGCTTCATATTTTATTTCATGTGTTATATTTATTTGGTTACTTAACAATTGTGTATGCTATCAATTTCAATTGTCTCATAATAACAATAAAATACAATTACCAATAAAGTGATTAAACAAGCAGTATAAAAATTCTAGTGTAAAAAATAGAATAGGGCATGAGTGGCTGTAAACAGGGCCTCCACACCAAATAATGACTGCATCATTTGGTGCGCAAAATGTAACTGCAAAAGTTTCCTAGCCATAACTGTCACCTGCTCTTTGAGCAGGACCTGTGAATCTAGGAGTGCCTTCAAATTGGGGTAGTGGCAATAGCAACAAAATCAAATATGGTGTTGGTGTTGGTGTTGACAAAGTCAAAACTACTCTGCTTGGAAGGGATTCAGTCTGAATTTGCTTCTCACTATCCCGACCCTGACAACCTCCAAGCACCATTGTTAATACTTCTACTGAATCGGCCTGGAATTAAGAGATATGGTAGGTTATAATTAGCAGGTTGATAATACTCAATCTGTGCCAAAGGATTACCTTCTCTAGCAGTTAGATGCCAATGAGAATAAGGAAAGAGATTAGTTAGTCAGAAGCCTCTGGCCGTAAACTTGGACATTCATTGCCAGTTTCATAGTGGACAGGAATTAGTCAATCTCAGATTGGGCAGCAATTAAAAAAGATGTGTTGTTAGGTCACATACACTGTCAATACCAAAATCATGTTGTCATTGGCTGCTAAACAGATGGTGTAGGGTGGGTAGAGTTAATAGCACTGAATTGGCATAAGGATTAGTGTGCAATTAGAATGACACAGTGAGACATCTACCTCCTTGGGACAGATATTGAAAGGGAGAGATGAGAAACTGAAGATCCAAACTTTTCTGAAAACAAAAGATTAGCAGGTAAATTTAACTAAAACTTTTCATTAACCCTTTAGGCAACTTTTGGTTAGGCAAATCAGTATTTAGAAGAATAAATTGAAATTGTAGAGCAGTTAGGTCATAAAATAATTGAAGAGGAAAGAGAGAATGAAAGGTCTATGTGTATGCATGTGCTAAATTTTCCTGAGCACTGCTCACACTATCCATGGCTGGGTTAATCCTTCAGCTTTGACAACAACTGAGTGAGAGCTAAATTTCCCATCATGCAGCTTGGCCACTCCCCCAATCCCATGAAACCCCAGTCTTCACTCAGTTGCTGACAAACACTGAAGTGATTTTCAGAACTGGTGAGTATGGTTAATTATTTTACTCCCCTTTAGATCGCATTAGGTTTTTGGTTTATTTTTGATTATTATTTTACTTCGGGAGAAGCTCTCTAGTTACAGCTGCGTGGGGCGAGCCTGGGAATCCTGGCTGCCCACGCTTCAGCGCTTGGTGCCTTTGATTGCTACTGGACTCCATTTCCCTTCGGGGCGGGGCGGTTTTCACCTGCAGAGCGCGGCGCACCCTGCGACTCAGGCGAAGGTCGCCGCTCAGTCTTTGCATGCCTGTCGGATTGCAGCGGCTCAGAGGGCATTCCGTCCAGACTGGCACAATTGGCAATAGTCGGTGGGGAGAAGGCAGATCGTCTCCCGCCACATGGAGGACGGTGGCGCTGAATACTAAGGAGATTACAGGCCACCAGGGACGGCTACGATCTGTGAGCAAGTGCGGCCTTTGGTAGGACCTTCGGGCTGCCATTGTAAGACTGCTGATTCGCACCCGCCATTGCTTTCAAATTCCCCCCAATCTGACGGACCTTCGGGCCGCCATTTTGAGCGGGCCATTCTGATGACGGCGCTTGGATTCTACTTTCTGGGGGAAGGCATTGGACAGACCTTCGGGCTGCCAATTTGACCTGGACATAAAGCCCCCCCCTCCACTGGAGGAGTCCCCTAAGCTTGCCACTGTGCATTGGTAGGTCCTTCGGGCCGCCATTGAGACTCGATTGCTGGCTACAGGGGCTTGAGAGGATTTCCAAGCCCTGGGGGGGGCTCCCTTCCTCTCCTTCCCATCGACTACTCACCTGTGGTTTGATCTCCTCAGTCCTCGTTTAGCGCCCAAGCCTCGCCTGCAAGCCTCTGTAAAAAAAAAGGGGGATTTCTAGCATGGCGGATTCTTCTCTGTCTTCTGATTTGGAGCTGGACACTAGCCCTCCATGCAAACAGTCCAAACGTTCCAAGAAAGCTCCTGGGGTGCAGTCTGGATTGTCCAGCTGCTCTTCCCACAAAGTTAAAGCGGTTCCAGCCCATGACAAGGATGCCTTGAGACGCCACAAGGCCCTGGAGCGTCAGTGTGCCAAAGCCCAAAAATTAACTGTGACTTCCATAGATATGGACATTCACCCTGCACCCTCTACATCACCCACACCAAGAGCAACTGAGTCCCAGCAGGCCCCTGACCCTGTGACCACTGGCCATTTGTTACTCTGTGCCAAAGGGGTGTCCATGTCTCTTCCAGATGTATCAGCAGTAGGATCCACTTCATCGCACAAACGTTTGCCGGAGGCAACGTTTACCCCAACAGCTGTGGGCCTCCGCGCTCCTGAGGTAACATTGCCGGTTTTCCTCAACTGGATTTTCAAACGATGTTTTCCAGCGCCTTGGCATCCCTTTTTGCAGTGGGAATGCAACAGGCTTCTCAGATTCCGCTCCAGACCCAGTCTGGGCAAGGGCATCAGGAACAGCTGTCGCCACATCCACACACCTCCCACAAACGGGTGGATTCCTCTGAGGACTCAGACCAAGCAGAGGACTGCCCAGAGGACATTGAGTTTTTGGAGGACGAGGGCCTTTTGCCCGAGACCCCGGCCTTCACAGGACTATTCTGTCTGGCCTTATTCAAATCTCTCCTCCATAAGGCCCGTGTAACTACTAAGCTGGGAGTTCCTGGTGATTCAGCTCCAACCCTGCCAACTTTGGTGGGTCCTCACGATGTGCTTTTCAAGGCCTCCAAGCCTGAGAAGGATTTCATTCCCTGCCCCCAGTTATTCTCAGATGTGATTCAGACGCCTTGGGGCCAACCAGGTTCTTTAACCACACCTAGCAGCCAGGATAAGAAACTTTTCTGCTCAGCCCTGGAGCTGGAGGACATGCTTGCCCTTCCCTCGGTGGATCCACCGGTCGTTGCTCTGGCTACCTCCTCGGTTATGTCCATGGGTTCATTGCATGGCCTCAAGGCTGAGGACAAAAGGGCAGAATTGGCCTTTTGCAAATCACATCAGGCAATGGCCTGGGCGATTAGGACGGGAACGGCCATGTCCTTTTTCAATCGCGCAATGCTCATTTGGCTGCATCAGCTTCAGGAACGTCTTCCCCCGGAAGATACTAGACTGCATCAGGACATTAATAAAATTGTAGCAGCCACAGAATACTCAGCAGATGCCTCACTAACTTCTGTAAAATTTGCATCGCGGTCCCTGGCCTCCACAGTTTCCTCACGGAGATTATTTTGGCTCCGTCACTGGAAGGCCGATCTGAAAGCAAAGTGGAAACTGGCCTCGGCCCCATACAAGGCACCCGACTTGTTTGGTCCGGCTCTTGATCCGCTTCTTGTCGAAGACAAGGATAAGAGGAAAGTGCTCCTGTCTGCGACTCACTGCCAGGATCGCCGTTATACCCCGTTTTCCCACCGGCAGCCCTTTTGGACCAACCCAGGACCCAGCGGGTCCTCTTCTCAGCATTCCCAGTTTCAATCCGGTGACCGTTACCCAGAGAGACAACAGTTCCGTGACCGCGGCAGGAACCAGCACCCCACCAAACGATCATTCCGGGGCTCCGGATACAAACCGTTCAGAAAGGGCAAATGACTGTCGGCCTCCAGGACCCATAGGGGGTAGACTCCTACTCTTTCACCAACAATGGGCCAGGTCTACCTCAGATTCCTGGGTGCTGCTCACTACCTCGCGGGGACTTTTAATTGAATTCACCGGTTGCCCTCCCAGTCGGTTTATTCAGGGTCCAATTCCAACTTCCCTGGAACTCAACTGCCTGCTAACGGAGGAAATTTCCCATCTTCTAGACATCAGCGCCATAGAACCAGTTCCTCTAAACCAACGTCGGACCGGATTTTATTCGGTCCTTTTTCTGGTTCCAAAGTCCTCGGGGGGTTGGCGTGCCATTCTGAACTTGAAACATCTGAATCTTTCGGTCTGCTACCACAGATTCAAAATGCACTCCCTGTGCTCTATCTTGGCGGGAGTAAGATGGGGGGACTTCCTGCAGTCAGTCGATTTACGAGAGGCTTATTTATACATCCCGGTACATCCAGACCATCGGAAATATCTGAGGTTCGAATTTGCAGGCCAACACTTTCAATATCGTGCAATGCCCTTCGGTCTCTTTTCGGCGCCCCGCACCTTTGCCAAACTTGTGGCAGTGGTAGCGGCAACCCTCAGACTCCTACCTGTTCGAGTTATTTGTTATCTCGATGACATCCTGGTCCTCTCATCGTCAGCAATCCAAGCCCGCAGGGACATGGAACTTGTCTTGCAGGCCTTTCAAGATCATGGCTTCACAATCAATTTAGAGAAGAGCCAGTTAGTTCCTTCCACCCGCCTTCTCCACTTGGGGGCGATAATAGACTCTCTCAAAGGTCTTGTGTTTCTCTCTCCGGACAGGGAACGGCGTATTCAAGAACTGGTCCATCGTGTTCTGGCCCTACAGAAGTCTCCTTTGTTGGAACTATCTTGCCTGTTGGGGAAAACGGTGTCTTGTTTCAATATCAT
Organism: Stegonotus admiraltiensis; assembly: GCA_032468215.1. Classification (NCBI taxonomy): domain Eukaryota; kingdom Metazoa; phylum Chordata; class Lepidosauria; order Squamata; family Colubridae; genus Stegonotus; species Stegonotus admiraltiensis. The sequence continues at coordinate 72,221 of JANHZT010003942.1, forward strand.
ATCATGGGCATGTAGACATTTCCGAATGCTGCAGTGGTTTCTACTCACCATCCAGAGGACAGGCAGGGCCAACTTGAGACAGGAGGTACACCTCCTGCCCCAGGTCCGGCTTTCCCTCCGGTGGTGGACGTCTCCGGCGATTTGCAAAGGCTGTGACTTCCTCGACCTAGACAGGTTGGTCATCACTTCCGACGCCAGTCTTCACGGTTGGGGCGCCCACGTCCGCAATCTCATGACACAAGGTCAGTGGTCCGAGGTCGAACGTCACAGGAGTATAAACCTTCTGGAGCTACGGGCGATCAGATTGGCTTTTCTTCAATTTCGCTCAACAGTAGAGGGCTGCCACATCCTGATTCGGATGGACAACATCTCAGCCAAAGTGCACATAAAAAGGGAAGGGGGCATGAGATCTTGAACCTTGATGCTCGAGACAACAGCACTGTTCAGTTGGGCGGAGCACCACCTCCTTTTGATATGGGCAGACCACATCTCGGGGATGGACAATGTCAGGGCTGACTGGCTCAGTCGGGAACAGATAGACCCCGCAGAGTGGCAGCTTCATCCACATCTGTTTCAGGACCTTTCTCTCTGCTTCGGGACTCCTGTTGTCGACCTATTCGCGACTCCAAGGAATGCTCAGCTACCACGCTTCATCTCTTGTTACCCAACTCTGTTGGCAGAGGATCATGACGCACTTGGGTGCCGTTGGCCCACTGGACTCCTGTATGCTTTCCCACCGATTCCACTTCTGCCCCGTCTCATTCGGAAGCTGCTGGCAGAGAAGGCCGATCTAGTTCTGGTCGCTCCAAACTGGCCGTGAAGACCGTGGTATGCCGATCTCGTGTCCCTATCGGTGGAACAGCCGTGGGTGATTCCGCCTCACAGGCTACCCCTGCGCCAGGGGTAGCCTGTGAGGCTTTCATCCAGAGCCTCAGTGGCTCCAGTTGGCCGTATGGCATTTGAGCGAGTCATCCTGAAACGGGACAACCTGTCAGACGGAGTGATTGGCACCATTCAGGCAGCTAGGCATCCTTCAACTTGCTGGATTTACAAGGCCTCGTGGAAAGCATTCTGTCTCTGGTGTTCTGGCCATCATGTCGACCCTACTTCTGCAACGGTTCAGGACATCTTAGAGTTTTTGCAGTCGGGGCTTGATAAAGGCCTGGCTCCGGCTACATTGCGGAGACAGACAGCTGCTTTGTCCACCATAATTTCATGTTCACCCTACCAATCTTTATCTCATCACCCACGTATCAATACCTTTCTCCATGGGGCCACAAACGTACGCCCTCCCACGGTTCACCGTTACCCGACGTGGGATCTTCCACTGGTTCTCCGGGCTTTAACCTCTCCCCCTTTTGAACCTTTGGGTTCGGCGGCTCTCAAATACTTGTCCTTCAAAGTGACCTTCCTCCTGGCTATCACTTCTGCCAGGAGGGTTTCTGAGATCGCAGCTCTCTCCATTAGGAAGGACCTTTGTTTGTTTAGGGAAAGCACAGTTATTTTGCGCCTGGACCCTTCTTTCACTCCCAAGGTGAATTCGCGGTTTCACCGTGCCCAGGAGATCATCTTGCCGGATTTTTGTCCGTCTCCTCGCAACCAATGGGAGAAGAGGTGGCACACGCTTGATGTACGTCATGCTTTGTGTCACTACATTCGTCGGACTTCCAGTTTTCGGCGGACTGAGGCTCTCCTTGTCTCATTTAATCCCTCTTCTATGGGTTTAAAGGTCTCCTCTTCCATGGTTGGGAGGTGGCTTAAGGCCTGCATCGCTCTGGCGTATGACTTGAACTCCAGTCCGTTACCTGGCCGGATTCTGCTGCATTCTACCCATAGTGCGGCCACATCTGCGGCCTGGGCCACACAGGCATCGGTGGCGGATATTTATCGTGCGGTGACCTGGTCTTTGTTTTCACCTTTTGTGCGCCACTACAAGGTTGACTCCTATGCTTCAGCAGAAGCTTCATTCGGACATCGAGTTCTTCAGAGCGTCCATACGGATGAAGACATAGGGGGCAGTCAGCCTCCCTCCCTATGGGTTTGAGCTTGGGTATCTCCCAGCCATGTGAGCAGCGCTCAGGAAAATGGATGTTGACTTACCTGAACGTCCCTGTTATGAGCACTGCGAACACTATCCATCCCCTCCCTTGGTTGTTAGTTGGCTTCCTGCTTGTTGGTTTATGCCTCGTTGGGGCTGTTCTTGTTAATAAATTGTGTTGGTTTCTCTGGCTTCTCGTGGTTTGGCTGCGCCTTCGTGTTAGACTGGGGTTTCATGGGATTGGGGGAGTGGCCAAGCTGCATGATGGGAAATTTAGCTCTCGCTCAGTTGTTGTCAAAGCTGAAGGATTAACCCAGCCATGGATAGTGTTCGCAGCGCTCATAAAAGGGATGTTCAGGTAAGTCAACGTCCATTTTGTTTAATTTGCTGGTGGTCAGTAAAAGAAAAAGTGCTGTAATCCAACCTATTATTTAAGTAAAGCAATTAGCATGATATTGCTAGTCTCTCTGAAAGAGGTAGAGGTAGTCATTAAGTTATGACCATTTGTTCAGCAAGTTTGAAATAACAGTGGTACTGAATGAAAGGACCAATAACTGTTCTTCTAAGTTCCATCTAAGTGCATTTTTCTTGGTCACATCATCGCCACTTGTTGTAACCTTCCCTGCCAGCTACTCACTTGTACTTTGCAACCCCCTCCCTGTGTTTCCCTGTACCATGTACATACTCTTCATCCTCTTTCCTCTGCTTCTCTAGGCTCATACACATGCACGCATGCCTCATGTACCCTCCATCCTCTGTGTCCCTCCTCTCTTGCATATGTACGCGCCCAGGTCCTTACTTCCTGGGCCTCCCTGTACTTGCACACAGCCATGACGGACTGTTTTTTATCAGGGCAATCTGGTCTACCCAAATATGGGACGGAGCGTACTGCTTCCACTTTTGCCTTTCAGCCCCAATCCAGGAGCCTTCACAGGCAATCGCATTCGTGACAAACTATAAATTTAACACATTTGATTGGTGAATGCATGGGTGAGTTTTCACGTTCATTTCACGTGATTCACTCCAACAAATCCATGACTTACGAACATAATTGGCAGGCTCCATTACATTCATAACTCGAGGACTACCTGTATAAATTAATCTTATTTTTCATGCTTTTAAACAAGCTTTAAAAATCCACACCTGTTATGTCAATCATTTTTAATACTGAGTTTGCACTCTAAATTGAATTGTTAGTGCCATTAGTGGCAAGAAATAGTATGCTACGAAAAGACAGCCAGTATTCATTTTAATACTTGTACAGGCATATTATGAACTAATTGTGGTAGTTAGAATCTTGTTTCAGAATGTAAGGGGCATAAAGATTGTTAATTTCTGCAAACTGCACTCCAGTTTAACTGCTGCATAACTGACAACTTTATTCTTGGTAACTCATGGTTACCATTGAGTGAGAAAAATAAACTGCCCTAGCTCAAGTATATTACAGCTTTATTTCTTCCAGAGTCCCTGGAAAAAATATATTTGGGACAGCCATAAACAGTTTGAAAATGCAGGTTTAGACGGGAATGGTTTTTTTCCCCTATTTCAGCTGTAGTAATGCTAGTGCCACACTGTATAATTACTTTGTCATCTTTGAATCACTCATTTTGTGCTTTATACTTTGACAGATGTAATTTTAAGGCAAATTATTTTATTTCACAGATATTTATAAAGTATAAAATATGCTTGTAGTTTCTAAATGTACATGTTCTTTTAGGAAAGGAAATAATTGATAAAAAGAATGTTCTTTTCAATAATGGTATTAAACAGATTCAGAATCAAATCAGGTGTTAGGGTCAGTTTTTGAAAGTTACATCCAGATCTCTATTTTGTAACTCATAAAGGAAAAACAAATTTCAATTAAAACTTTTGAAATATTTCTGGCATGATTAGAATATATTTATTGAAGTCCCTGCTGATGACTAATTTAAGTCACATTGCTTGTGTTTAGGAGGGCCCCTTGCTACTTGCTGCAAATGAGACATTGGGATATATATTAAAAAAGCTCACTAGAATTAAGAAAACATATGCCTAGAAGTTTTGACTGCATTTGTTACTTCTTAATCATTTTGGAAATGTGAAAATGAGATATTTATTTATTTATTGGACTCTTTAATCCCACCTTTATTACTTTTATAAGTAACTCAAAGTGATGAACATACATAATGCTGCTTCTTTCTCCTATTTTCCCATTACAACAACCCTGTAAGGTGGAATTGGCTGAGAGCGCGATTAGCCTAGCTGGTTTTCATGGCTATAACTAGACTAGAACTAAACTAGAGATCACAAAATCCTATGCACACACATATATAACAACAAACAAACAAACAAACAAATGCAGAAATAAGTTGGTGGCTTCAAATTGATAGGTGCATGTGATCAAAGCCTTCCCTTTTCTATGTGCATGCAGTACATAGTGATATTGTACATGTTAAAAAGGGGTGGGACTTTGATCATCTAGTCATACCCCCAATTTAAAGCCATTGATTATTACTACGCATGCCTATGATTTTGTGTAGAACCTATTCAGAATTTTCTTACAGAATGCTTGGTGGAAATGCTGGGTTTGTTTGTATCATGCAAGGCTATAACCAGCTTGTGTTTACTTTCCTTCATGTTTTCTATCTTATTTGAATTAATTTTATTTATGTCATTTTTTTCTACCACAAGAATTTTGGACAAAGTCCCTATTCTTCGTAAACCTCCTTGTCTTGCCATATAGTTTTGAAAGCTCTATTCAGTAAATGCCAGGATTGTTGAAACAGAAATCTCTCCCTGGATAGACACAATGTCTATCTCTTCTGCCTTGGTGAAGACCACATATTAGACTTTTGTAGGCATATTTATTTAGTAGAGGCTTATCCTAATCAGTATTTGGGAACAAACTCTTAGAATGGCAGATTGGATAACTACACTAGATACTTGACTTCTTCTTAATATGGATATTCCATTTCTTAAAGGTGTTTCCTGAGACAATGTTTGAGCAGCCCATGGTACTGTGATAGCAATCTCTATGTGTGCCAGCCTTCTGCTCCATATTCTTATAATCTTCTGCTTAAACACTATTGTTTTCTTCTTCATTTTTTTCTGGAAAAAAATGATTTTTCAGAACAACCCTTAGCTAAAAATTTTATATAGTAATTGTTTTTGTGTTCCCAGAATGTTTTCCCCCCTTCACTGGATGTCCTTTGAGAAGCAGATTTCATATCTATATTCTAGATTTGCATGGCCTCCCTCAAAGGTTGATAACGTTTTTCACTATTAGTAGCTAAATGTACATATTCTGATTTTTCCTGTTCCTAGAACGTTAACTGGTATTGACCCTGAAAATTTGCTGTATTGATCATACCATAATATTCAGGATGATCTTTAAAAAGTTGATCTCCAACCAACTTCCCATCTGTTTCACAATCTTACGCTGAAGCACCTAGATTTCCTTCAGAAGGCCTCTGTTCCTATAATAACTAAACTATAAAGCATAAAGGGTAGAATACCATCCTCTTTTTATGCAAGAAAAGATCTGTTCTTATTCCATCAGATCCTTTTAAGATAGATGGATCAAAATTTTTTCACAAAAGCTGAATATGGCTTACCATACAGCTGATTCAGCAGTCAAGATTATGATGGCTTCATGTGCCTTTTTAAGAAGGATAATATCTTTAGTAGCTGTAAGTTCACAACATCAGGCAGGAGAGTTTAAATGCTTTGTATGGAGACGACCTTCCTTCAAAAATACATCTCATTTCATTCTGCATTTCACCGAGTTAGAACATTTTATGGCTTAACTTTTCCCAGTGCTTCAAGTCTGTAAGAAAGACTGCCTCATTTGCCTGATGTCTAAACTATGCTTGTCTTGAATTGAATAGCATTATTCCAAAGACAGTTTTGGCCTTCCAAGTCTTTTTTAAAAGTGTAGCCATGCTTCCCAACAATGGTCCAAATGGCTAGTAGCAATCTTTACTTTAAAAAAAAACAAAACAACAAGCTTACCAGACAGCTGTGCCTCCTTTGAATTGGAACTGATTGTACTAGAGCAGTGGTAGGCAAACTTGGCTCTTTCACACCCTGTGGACTTCAACTCCCAGAATTCCTAAAACAGCTTGG
>JANHZT010003942.1:99234-111236 GCA_032468215.1 Stegonotus admiraltiensis
CATGGGGGGGCATTGCATTATGGGTGTGGGCACGCGTGCTATTGCTCATGCACACTTTTGGCACCCAAGGAAAAAGGGTTAGCTGTCACTGTTTAGCCATAGACAGAGACATCATTACTGGCATTGTGGATATTGTGGTTTGTATTTTCTGATTTCATTTAAAAAAAATTGTTTGGTATTTTTATTGTCATAATAGTTTACATCATCTTACATTTGTGTGTGTATCCATCTATACACAAACTGATCTACATCACCCTGGATGTTATTGCAGATTGAAATTTGGTAGTAATAAACAGAACATTTTAGCATTATATTTAGACCTATTTCCACTTTTAGCACTATCCAACTGCTTTCTATAAATATATTAACTGAATTCAGTAGTTCCTTTAAAAAAAAAGCAAAATGAAAGGAATTCGTAATGACATTCCAATTTTATACAATGCGATATGCCTTAGTGAGTGAATTAATGACTATTTATGTTTCACATTCAATTAAGCATATTGCAGAAGTGAAAACATAACTTTATTCCCACTTCTAAATGTTGTAGTAATCAGTCCTTTTATTCATTTAATTTAGTTTAATTTTGGTAGAATATTTTACTACAGAGTGTGATTGTCAGGTGTAAGAAACCAGGAACCAAGGTTGTTCAAATGAGTTCAAGTGTATTCCATGCTAGCTCTCTACTGGAATCTGAACTAATCCTAATATTAAGACAAACTGGCAGGAGGTAAGAGCCAATGGAATTCAAGAAGGGCTGGACTTGGATCTCTTGTGGGTGTGAAGGGACTCCAAATTCATGACATACTTGACCTCTCTCTCAGACTCCACCTGGATATCTCCTTCAGTGATCTCTATTCAATTTTCCTCATTAGGCATTATGACATACAATGATATTTAGAGCTAACCGATACCTTATCATTTTTAATACAGGCTTTACACAATGGTGTTCTGTAGCCAGTTCCTATAGCTGCGAGAGACAATGATTACATTTTTTGAATATTGTGAAGCAGGTGAAATCAATGCTGAGCCATTACGTCTAGCTCATTAGTCATTTGTTTGCGGCTAGTGATACAGGGGCAGCAGGATGGCAGAGCTAGTTTCTAAGCATTTGCTACCCACTCACTGTACATCATAAGATAATAATTCTTACGCCTGTCATACATCCATTAATTTCTTTAGGTTTTCCATCTACTTTCCATTTTAGGCTTTGTTGCTATGTCAGTAGTGGTTGCATTCTGGCCAGAGGCAAATTGCATTGAGCAATGTCTTTCTTAGATATCTTAGATTCTGCATTGGCTCCATCTTTGACTTGGTTACCGCTTGTTCTTATTTTATCTTTTTGTAAATCCCTTGCAACAGGCAATTATTTTGGTTGCACCTTGTTACCAGATCCCAGTGAAGCTTCTCCTATCTTGCCTGCTATCCCTAGCCCTTCAAAAAATGTTTACAGCAACATCTCATGCCCTCAGTGGCAGCATAAATTTTACTTAATACATTTGGCAGTGTCAAATAAGGATGGCAATATCACATCTATCCCCGATTTCTGGAATTTCAGGGAGTTCCTTTTAGTTTTGAAATTTCATACATTGTCTTTTGTAATCATTTTCTCTTTTCTATGAAAGAAACAATAGTTTGCATTACAGGCCTTATGTCATCTTCCATATTGCCCACTCATTGTCACTATTGTTTCTTTATAATAGGGCCTAAGTTTACCAATTTTAAATACTTTGTGTAAGATTAGCTACATGAACACACACACATCCATTTATTTAGTTATGTGTTTTATAGAGCTACCCATCTCATGAGCAAATGACTGTGGATGGCATATAACAAAATATAATTATTTATTAAATGCGTATTAATTATAATGGTATATTTGAGACTCTTATTTAGATGATTGTAATTGTACAATTTCATGGTTCCATCTCTTGTGCGATCTGGATTATAATCCTGAATAAGAGAGTAACCTTAGAGTACTGTCTTAATCAGCAATTTCATATCTACTGGTGATAAATCTCCATCGTTGCTTGTCTCATACTGTAGTTGCTTAGGCATATGGCATTGAGCAGAATAGTATTGGCCTTTATAAAGTTGTAGAAATGATTGTACTTTCACTCCTTTCTAAATCTGTGGGTATTCATCAGATAACAGATAACTTTTCAATGCATGTCAAAACATCCATGGTTTGCTCCTTTAGAAATCAGTTCAGGAGTATCCATCGGCAGCCATTATGTCCTTCTTAATAGTAGTATTACATTTATTCTACTAATCGGCCGAGTATGAGTTGACATAATCATTGTTATATGCTTCAAATGTGGGTAATCAGGAATATAAAATTAATCCAATAAACCAGGATTAAAATCCGATTAAGGTAAAAATATTAAATAATGAGATGAACTTGAAATAGACTTGCCTGTGATCTTAAAGATAAAACATATTGGCATTTGACTTCCTTCATAATTAGTGAAATTGCAGTGACTTGTTGTAGCACTGGATATACAGTGTTCTCCTAAGATATGCTCAAGATTGCATATTATTTTTTCTCTATGTTTTAACTTTTTCTATTTCTATTGTAATTATTTATTCATAGTTTTTTTGTTATCAGCTGTGACTTTATAAAGCACATTGAAACCATATTTTCCCTTCCTAGAGTGGGAGGTGCAAGTTACAGAAAAACATAACCCTTTTGTAAAAATAATGAGGATGTAAAAATAATAGGAGCAATTACTTATTCTCCAAAGAAGATGTGCTCTGTTTCTAATTTGACTGCAGTTATTAATGATCAGAATGTGGGCTGAGATGTCAGCATTATTCAAATGTCATTAAAAGTTTTTTTTAAAAAAAAAGCCTGATCAGTGGCTTTCTTTTTTTCAGCTTCTTATTCCTCAAACTTACTCATTTTAAAATATGGATTCTTTTGTTGCTTGTTGGTGGTGGTGGTATTTTGAAAGCTTCTTGAACTTTTCAGCTCATTTACTCTCATAATACAACTTGAATGAAAAATCTTAGATGTAAAATATAGAAACTTCTCTTTCTAAATGTGGTTATATTTTCTGGTTATAATTATAAGCAATTATAATTGCTTCTGGGTGCAATTCAAGGTGCTGGTTGTCATCTTTAAAGCCCTTCATGGCTTGGGACCAGGTTATCTGAGGGACTGTCTCTTGCTGGTCATATATATCCGACCCATCAGAGCAGGGAGGCAGAGAATGTTGCGGGTCCCATCCCCAAGGGAGATACACCTGGTGGGACCAAGAAGAAGGGCCTTCTATGTGGTGGCTCCCTCTCTCTGCAACATCATTCCCTCAGATTAGAGTGGTCCCCACTCTAATACTCTTCCGGAAGACGCTGAAGACGTTCTGCCAGCAGGCCCGGGGAACCCAGAACGGGATGGAGCCTATTAAATGGCTTGTGTGATCTGCTGTTGCCAGGGTGGTGGGTGGGAGGTGGGGATGATTTTGTTACATTGTATGATATTAATTTATTTGATTCTTTGTGTTAGTTTTTATTGTTTTAAATGTGGTTTTATATTCTGTAAGCCACCTTGAGTCACCATGGGCGAATAGGCGGCAATATAAATTAAATAAATAAATAAATAATATTCTGATTATATTCTCTTTTTTGAAGATATAATAAATTAAAAATTTCTGTTACTAGAGGATCAAATAATATTCCATTTTCTCTGAGCACCAAATATCACAGTATTGTCAAAGAAGGTAGATAATGTTCCAATCCATTAAGAAAGGTCATGGCTTTCTGAGAATAAAACCATTATTCTGAGGGCCTGCAAGGATTTGTTTTCTTCAACACTATGCCTGAAAGATAAGAAGGCAGGATGCTACTGTATGTAGGTAAAGGAAACCAAAAGTTAATTAAGTATCCCTGGAGAGCAGACTATATTGTTAAGTTGCCTTTTGCTCCTGAAAGACATTTAATAATATTGAAGAAAACAGAAGCTTAAAGGTGTTTTAGGTATTACAGTGGATTCTAGTATGGTGTACTACAATTTTGCAATGAGCTTCTGACTGACAACATATACAAACTAGGATTTTCAGGTAAATTTCTGATCGTTCACATGGACAAAGGTAATTCATTCCACATAATTTGAATATAAAATATTAAGAATCTGCTCCATGTAGGACCAAGTGCTTTATAACCAGAAAGAAAGAGAGTCTAATTGTATTTCCTCCCATAGGAAATATATAATGATTTTTATGATGATCAGTGTGAAAAAAATGTAATTTTCTTGAAAGTGAGTGATTCTAATACATTTATGAAGAAGAACTTGTTCACTTATCAGACTAAATTTATAGTCTTTCACTTTTAATAATTTATCTATTTAAATGTTGAACAATAAATAGGTTTTGCTGGATTATGGTTGGACTGAGTTGTGCATTGGGGAAAACCAACATTATATGGAAATTATGATAAAAGCCAAGCAGAAGTCCTAAACCAATTAAATAATTCTATCTCAGAAACTTGGTTGGTAACTGATTAGTTACGATAAAACAGACTTAAGTGACAGAGACAACCTTGAATCCGGGAAGGGGGGGAATGATTAAAAAGAATTTCGCTAGAAAAAGTGGGAAGAATAGATTAGGGAGGTTCAGAGTAGATCCATGCCTGGATTCTTTGGGAAAAAATAAAGAGGAGGTGGATAAATGTTTCATTTACTTCTAAATTGTACGTGGTATTTTTCTCGTTGTTTAAAAAGCTTACTTAATTTACAACAGATCATGGCCCTTTGTAAAGAAGGGGCTCTTTTGTTGTGCTTTCAAGATCATCTATGTGGCAAGATCAAATTACTATAAATAGTAATAGGTAGAGTAAGAAGAAAAATGTGCATTGTTTAGTTTCTAATACATACGTACAAAACTTGTCCTTTTGGACTGCATATTCAAACCAGTCATATTCTTTCAAAGATGTTTGAAATTTGTAACTACATTTAATGAATTTTCATAGTAGTTCAGGAAATATGTAAAAATGTTTAAGAAAGACATTTTGCCATACTGTGCAATTTTGTGTAAAACAATACAGATTAGGAAGAATGTTGATGAAATACATCTGAACTTTGTGCAGACACTTTAAAAGTTCCAAATTAAGGAAGAAGCAAGATAAAATTAATTTAAATCAAATTTAATCTATCCCTATTATCCAGTGACCTATTTCACAAAAAAATAAGAGAAATTTAATATGTTGGCTAGTCCGACAGGAAGTCATTTCCCCATAACTGTGAGTTATTCTATTCTGAGTAGGCATTTTATAGTGCTATAAACCATACTCTACCAATCAGAATAAAAAAGCGTAATGCTTAATTTGTTACCAGATTTTTATTCTTGTATTCTACACGTATGCAACAGCTATTTCCTTTTTAAGTGCTTGTGAATGTGTGTCTGTGAGAGAGAGAGGGAGGGAGAGGGAGGATGGAGGGAGGAAAAGAAAGAGAGAGATTCATTATTATTGCTGTGAATACCATTGTGTAAGCACGATAGGCTTATTGTTTATATCTGAAGGTCAAATACTATGAATTGTTTTTGAGAGAGGTAGCTTATCTTGTAGCTATATAGAAAATTGTAGAATAATAATGTCATTGCCAATTTCATTGTCCAAACAGAAATATGAAAAGCACAATCATAGAAGGAAAAACTGATATGCCAGTGACTAGCTGATATGTGACTAGTCCTGAATAAAATGTTGCTACCAACTATTACTTTCTAACAATTACCCTGCTGCTCCCAGTAATGCTACACATTAACCATGCATAGAAGGCATTAATCACTGTATAATGGTGACAATGCCACGATGACATATTCAGTTTATTCCATGCTGTCTCACATACAATCAGGACTGCTAGCTGAGAGTCCTCATTTACAGTAATGTTAATGTTGTGCTATAGCTCAGTGCTGCAAAGAATGTCAGTAGACTACTTTATTCACAGGAATTGTAAAGTCTAATAGGTGTAGCTGAATTCTTTGGTAGCAAAATCTTCAGGATAATATACTGCATTTCTTGTAAGCTATGTTGAAAAAGTGCTTGCATGTTAATATAATGTCTGAAAAAAATGGGAATGGCTTATTTAAAAATTAGTTACAGGTACTTTATTAATTTATTTAACATAATTAAGATTTAATACAAATTGTGATAAAATCATGTTGATTTAATTGATTATGATACATGTTAGAAACTTATTATTGCTGGGTACCATATGGAGGCTATCAAACACAGTAAAGTTGGCATATAGAGAGTTTCCCTATAGTTAAGTTGTGAATATAATAAACACATCCATGTGTTTCCATTAAAATGTTCTGAAACATTTTCAGACATTAAAACTGCTATAAGAAGCTGTAGTATTGCAAGTTACTTGGGACAACTTCAGTATAGGGCTTTGGATTTATCTGGTCTAAGCAATTATTTATAAATAATGGAAAAATCACTATTGCAATTCAGCTTCACTGTTTCTCTTTCCTGGTAGACCCAGGAAAACTTTAGTTATACTTTGTATTTATCACTAAATAGGTAGTATGTTTATCTTCCTTGTATCTTTGTAGATATTGATATTTTGACTGATACCATCGTGATACTGAATGGTACTATCAGATACTGAACCATAGCAGGTATTCATATAGCAAAGCAGACAAAACGGCATTAACACAAAAAATTACTCTTGAGGCTTACAAGCAAAATAATAATTAAAGCCACATCACAATATTAAAAAACAAATAACAACAGTAAAAACATTAAAAAAAACTGTAAAAGAACAAAATACAATTATTAGGTCTCATCCAACCATCATTTAAACAGTTTGCAGGCTTGCCATGGGATCCCCAGGATTGATGGAGAAAACATGTTTTCAAGACTTTCCAGAGGAATGATGTTCCAGACAGTGGTGCTACAGGAGAAAAGGGGCAACTCCTGGGTTCTGCTAGAGCAAACGTCTTCATAGAAAGGACCCAAAGCATACCTCTTTTGCTGGATCTGATGAGATGGATAGATATAACTAGGAAAGAGACATTTCCTCAAATAACCTGGTCCCGTGCCATGTAGAACTTTAAAGGTCAAAACCTGCATCTTGAATTGCACTTGGAAGCAAACTGGCAACCAGTGCAGCTCACAGAACAAAGGTGTAACATGCTATCTTAGAGGCAGATATAATTGTCCTCAGAGCTACATTCTGCACCAAATGAAACTTTCAGCTGTTCTTCAAGGCAGGCCTAGAGTGCTTTACAATAATCCATTCTGGAGGTGACCAGGACATGAGAGACAGTGATTTTTTTTAGTAGTCTAAGGATACCTATTTACCAAATAGAAAGAAGGTTGTCCCCCACCCCACCCCCCATAGTACTTGTAAACGGATAGGAATCTTCATTAACAAGCACAAAAAATATATGTGAATGGGTAGAGCTTGGGTCCTTCTTTCCCTTCTCCTGTCAACTCTGAGAGAAGTGCCTGGCCAACATGAGGCTCAGCTTTCTTCAGCGGCAGCTCATGCTATTCTGCAAACGGGACATTATTGGGATCCTTTGAAAGGCTCCTTAAAAATGGTACATCCTTAAAAATACAGTCCCCTAGAGGATCATGAAATGGGAAAACTGACCCTCCTATTGTCTGGGTGTTTCTCTTAGAAATGGCAAAAAAATCAGAAAGGAAAGTTGGGTACTGCTGGGTCCTGGAACTGGCTGAAGACCAAGCTGAGTCCTGCAAGTCCCTGTTATGTTAAGTTATAATCTTACATTATATAGTTATTCAATATTTCAATATTTTATTTTTATGCCAATCACCATATTCTGATTGTCATTCTTTTTACTACAAATAAAATATTAATCATAATTGTTATGTTTAGCAAGCTTATATGGTTCTAATAATACTAATGCTACACATATTTATGTTGTTATAATCTTCCATTATTTAATTATTCAATATTTCAATATGTTTTATGCCAATCACCATATTATTCAAGCATACTTGATAATACCATCGTTCAAATTCTGATTTCCCCTCTTGTTATTACTTCACCTTATATAAAAATGTGTATTCCCTTAATTCCCCTCTCTCTAGTTTGCATGCCTATTCTAACTTTTAATTATGCCACTATTATATTTAAAAATATTCCCTTTCTATCCATCTTCTCTTGCTCACTTTAAAGATTTAATTGTTCATTTCTTAGCTTGCCTCCCATATTCCTCTCTTGGATCTTTGTCTATATCTTGACAGATCTCTTGTCTATATATTGACAAGTCATTTTAAACATTTCTCCCTTTTCTGCCCTATTCCATTGTCTAATTTTCAAAATATCTACTCTTGCCCCTATCTCTCTTTCAAAAAAATCTTCCTGCAACTCCAGTTCCTTTCTTAATTCCCTTAAAATACTCTCCCCGTGGCTTATTTCATCAGTCATTGTTGTTTTTGTGGTTATCTCCTTCTTGTCATCTCATTTTATTTGTTGGTTTTTCTGTTCTGTTTTTTCATCTGCTCTTTCAATTGGCTCCTCCTCTTCCTGCGCATCTTGATCACTCCTTGTCCTTTGTATAATGTTTTTCAGCTCTCCCATCTATGCTCTGCATTTTATTCATAATCTCCTTGTAGCTTCTTGTCAAAGTATCCTTAATACTTTGAATTATTGATGCATTTTCCCCAAATTCCATTCCTGTCTTGCTGATGGAGTGTCTCGTTTAGTTTTATTTTGTCCCTCTTTTGTTCAATAATTCAAAAACCATATATTCAAACCTAAAGTCACTTCTCAAAAAGTTCAATATTCATGAATCTTTATATCCCAAAGCAGATTGACCTGTTCCTCTGGATAGTCCCAAGAATTTTTCCAGAACCTTCATAAGTCCCTCTATAAATTCAGTCTTGTGTTGTAGCCTTCAGGGCTGTCTTTAATAATAGTGTCTTCCTATTTTCATGTTTAAATCCCCAATAGCCAAGTATTTCCAGGATTTTGGGAATGTGTTGTGCCTTCCTTTTGTCAGCAGGTGGCACTCTTAGGTCAAATTTAGTATTAACCAGTTTTATCCAATTTTAATGGTAACAATACAAAATATAAAGATGATATTAGTTTTTTAAGTAAATAGTTCCAGCATTTTAAAATGCCTATCCAAAACAATGCCTGTCCTATTTAGAAATCCAATTTTTTGTATTTTTAAATGTTTTTTCCTTTTTTCCTTTGATTCTTTTTCATTCAATTTTGAAATTCTTCTCAAAGTATTTAATTGCTGCTTTTAAAAGTAGCAGTGAGCCTTTCTTTTCCTGGATATTCTTTTGTGGTTGAGTTTTAAATAAAAAGGATTCTTCTCACCCAGTTCCAGACACTGTTCACCAATTCCGCTCCAGTACAGTTCTTAAATGTTTCTTGACTGTCCCAGCTTCGTAGCAGCCATCTTTAGGCTGCCTCTTCTCCCCGCTGTGGCATAGAGGGAAAAAAGCCCGGGGTTCAGCAGGAGAGTTGTGATCTCTCCCGCAACCTCTCAGGACACCTCTCCTTAGCTTCACCGCCCCTACAAGGTGACTTTGGCTCCTCTCGGAGCCCACAAACAGGGAGAACTCAGCACAGGGAATGCGGAGACCTCCTCCCTGCATCAGATATTGCTGCGACATCAGCCGGACGTCCCTCTATTGTCAATCATTTTGTATTTTCTATGCATGTGATTTTCTTGATAAAATACAAGAATGGTTTGCTGTTGCCTTCTCTAGCACAGTATAAAAAGATCCCTTTATCATTGTAACTAATTCCACCTCTAGCATCTTCCTATATCACTGCTGCCCTGTGCCAGCTGTTTTAGCTGGAAGCTTGGATAACCTTCAACCCTTTATTGGATCTTCTGGGATTGTATACTCTTTGCATAGCCTTTTTTGTTCATCCCTTCCAGAAATATCCCACCCATCCCAGCTACCATGATTAGGCAATACATCAGAATTTGAAGGATATATGGAATGTAGTAGTATAGAAAGTAAATAAATAACAGAATAACTATGTGTTTTGACAATCTGCCTAAGAAGCTTGCAAGTAACTGCTCAATAACCAACAATATTAATGTCCAGGTTATGTTTTTTTTAGGAATGGATATACATCATCTCCCACAGAAATATTTATCACTTCTAGATATGGTACTTAGCCTCCCTTGAGAGATCTAGTAAATCGTGAAGGCACAGTTGAATAGGCATGTGATGGTTATATTTCATATCTTATCAATATCCTGTTCAATGTTTAAATTCTTCTACCAACTCCAAGTTGTTTAATAGGCTTATCTGTATGTTTTATTGCAAAAACAGTTGAATCAAAGTTGTTGCAGATGGAAACAATTTTATCTTCATAGAAACTTATAGTTATATTAGTTATGCATGTGTGCATTTATACCTCTTGTGTGTGTGTGTGTGTGTTTACACTTCATAAACAAATGGTTTGAAAGAAGGATTAATCTGCACCCTTACTCCTAGGGGAAATAAAAATTAAAAGTGGAGTTGTATAGTCATTATTTCGTTTTTCTTTAATGTCTGGCTATGGTAAGGATCTAAATAGAAGTAGTCCTTGACTTACAACAGTTTGTTTAGTGATTGTTCGAAGTTACAATAACACTGAAATAATGACTTGCAGCATCCCTACATGATCAAAATTCAGACACTTGGCAACTGACTTATATTTATGACAGTTGCAGTGTCCTGGGGTCATGTGATCATCACTTGCAACCTATGCGGAACCAAGGTTCACTTAACAACCATTTTACTAACTCAACAACTGCAGTGATTCACTTAACAACTGTGTCAAGAAGGGCCAGAAAATAGGGCAAAACCTACTTAACTATTTAGCTTAGCAACAGAAATTTTGGGGTCAGCTGTGATTGTAACCTGTAGAGTTGGAAAGGGACAACAATTAAAACTGGAAAACTCATTGGTTGAATCTCAGGATGGGTTAGCTACAGGATTTACAAATACTTCAAAAGTACAGTAAAATGTTAATATATAATATCTAACAAAGAATATGAGTCATTTATGCATTATATAAATGCATAATGGATGCTATATGAGATTTTTACAGCTCCATGTTTTTGTTTACAAAATAAACAGTTCTCAGAAATCTTAAGATTTTTGTGCAAATTTGTTGGAAAATATTTGAAGTACTGCAGATAGTAATCAGATTTAAGCAAAATAATAAAGTGGAAACAAGTTGTCATGTATTAAGGTTGTGAGAATAACCTTGAGAAAGTGGAAGAAGTGCCATAGCCAAAGTTAAGAGAAATCTGAGTCCAAAGCAGAAATGTAATTTTAGAAAGCAACTCAGATATGACTCTCCCTAGTTCTTTTCAAGATAAAGCAGGGATGGGAGGCGCATTTCAAGATTATGTTAGTGTAACCCTATGATAAAAGTAATTTTAGTATTCATGTCTCTGGTATTCAGTTCTGGTCTACCTTGCAGGGCTGACAGCATCCTTCTATTTGGGATTAGTTAAGTGATTATTGTTCACTAGCAACCTTTGTTTTGACTTGTATTTTTTAGCATTTTGAAATATATGAAACTAGCACATCCTGGAAAGAGCATAAATAGTTTTAATTAAACACCCTTTATAAAAAGCTGTATTTTATTTTATATTGTTTAGGAAAAGATTAAAACCCTTGTTTACTATACAACAGCTTTTGCCCAGCTGTACAACACTTATTTATATTTGCAAGTATAAAGGCACATGTCCAACCAGCATTTCAAAGCAGTATTTTATTTAGTTTTAATAAAGCTGGTTAGTCAATATGGTTTCCCCCCTCTTTTTGCAAAAATGCACCTTTTCAATGTATTGTTCTTTTTCTGAGACTTAATGAAACTAACAGCAGAGTTGCATTACAAAACTTTCCACTGCAGTGCATGATGTTATTTTACTTAAGATGTTTTGAAGGGCTTTAGTTGGTTTGTTACAATTATAACATTATTATTATTATTAGTTAGACTTCTATACCGCTTCATAGTGCTTTACAGCCTCTCTAAGCGGTTTACAAAGTTAGCATATAGCATATTGCAT
>JANHZT010003942.1:117106-133772 GCA_032468215.1 Stegonotus admiraltiensis
ATACCCACCAGGTCCGCACCCCCCTCCAAAACCAGATCGTAAATGAGGGGGGCTTTATTAACCACGGACCTGGCAGAGAAACTGTGGTTATAGTAGCTTTTCTATTCAAAAGAGCTACTTTGCCTAAACTGCTGGGTGATTTCCATGTTAGATGTTTCAGAGATATTAAAATTAAAGATGGGCAGTTTGGAGTGAAAATGCCAACACTGCTAGAAAATCACATAGGAAATAATACACCATCATCATGAACAGAACATCAGATGCTTTTAGCATTTTCCCTCCTTGTTTTGTCTAAGCCTTTACAAAAGTAGCATTAGTCAGTTACAACAAAAAGGTGCTTTTTTAAAAACAAAATATAAGGAATCCTTGGTACTCTCTGAGCTTGGTTATTTTCTTGCAGACGCCAAATTAAGTAACATCATCAGTGCAAGTAAAGAGTGCAGTTTGTTTTTAGTTTATATTTTAGTCGCTTACCCTGTCAATGTTGGTGGGAGATAGAATATAGGACATTATACAATATAAAAGCTATACCACAATAAACATGTTAGACTCTTCATTGTTTTAACTAAGGACACAATCACAAGGATCCTTTTTTTGAACCAAATTCACTCAAATACCTACAGTTGACTATATGGTTATTTTAGTCAATCTGACTTTGGTATGTGTAAAACACTATAAACTAATAAAGTATCCTCTAGTCCAGTGTTGGTGAACCATTTTGGCACCGAGTGCCAAAACGGCTGTGCGCATGCCGCAAACCAGAAGATCTGCTGCCCAATGCGCATGCACACGCCAGGAAGATGATCTTCCAGTTTCCAGCACATGTATGAACACCAGCCAGCTGGTCTTCGCACACGCAAGCATGCCAGAAACTGGAAGACCAGGTGGCTGGTGCATATGTGCACACCAGAAACTGGAAGATCATCTTCCGGGCACGCGCATGAGCACTGGGAGGCTGCTCTTCCGGTTTCCAGTGCTTCCGCATGCATGAATACCAGCTGGCCAGTGCGCCAGAACCTGGAAGAGCAACGGGCAATGGCTCGCGTGCCTGGAGAGATGACTCTGCATGCCACTCCCGGCACACGTGCCATAGGTTCATCATCATGGCTCTAGTCAATTAATAGGAATATGCAAAAATGTCAGTAATGTAAATCAGTGCCTTATCCATGAGCTATAGCAACTTTTGAAAGAACAATACCAGGTTATATTATGCTCACTTTCCAGAAAATCTGAGCTGTTGATTCAGATAAATATTTGCATGATTGTACTGATACAAAAGTATTTTCAATTACAGCAAATGCAGAGGAAGTATAGAGATTTTATTACGGTACTTATTAGGAGTACCGTAATAAAATAATAAAATAAATAATAAAATAATAAAAGCGGGTAGAGACTCCGGTGCTCGCCACGCTCGCTGGCCTTTTCCTGCAGGGAGGAGCAGAGGGAGCAGGGAGTGCCACCTTCCCCGTTAACACTGGTAAATTCGGGTGCCAAGAAGAGAGTTGAGCCGCCCAGTCGACTAACGGGCATTGAGCTGCTTCTCAGCCGCTGCAGCGCCAGCAGGGGCGCCGGGAGAGGACCAGTGAGCCCTCGCCTCTCCCGCCTTGGAATCAGCACAGGCCTGTGGTCAGACCCTCGGGCCGCCACTATAAGACCGCTGCACCAACCCGCCAATAACCCGAGGCGCGAGGAGCGCCGCCATTGTGATGGACCTTCGGGCCGCCATTTTGGTACACACCGAAGGCGCCTGCCATTTTCCGAAGCCACAAGGGGCAGCGCCATCTTGGCGGACCTTCAGGCCACCATTTTGGAGAGAGCTTCAGCAGCGGCCGCCATTTTGAGACCAGCTAAATCCAGCGGCCAGCGTTTTGTCAGACCTTCGGGCTGCAATTCGCTTTACCAGTCCCCTTAGAATCGCCAGAGGCAGCGGAGTCCCTGGCAGCCACAGCCTGTGGGACATTCAGGCTTACAACCAGGGCTAGTCCCACCTGGTTTGACCCGGTCCTCTGAGGCCCTTTTGGGATAGCTCCTACCAAGCAGGGCTACTGGGAACGGCATCTTCGCTCTACGGCCTAAGCATTTTCCAATAAATATTAATAATAATATTTAAAAAAGGGGGGGGGAAACAACTATGCTCTCTTCTGACCCAGAGCTCGAGTCTAGCCCCCCCATAAAACAGGGAAATGAGACAAGGCCACCTCCGGGAAGCGGTCTGGCGAGTCCAGCCTCAAGTCCCGCAAGGAGCAAGAGCTTACTGGCCAGTATAAAGATGCTCTGTGGCACCATAAAACGATAGAGCGCCAATGTGCTAAGGCACAAAAGTCAGCCACTTCTTCCCAGTCCAAAGGCTCAACTTCTCCCCGTCCTACTCATTCCACCTCCTCTGGAGCGGAACAGGGGTTGGATAGACCAGACTTCCCCCCCCCCGTGGAGCTGGATCCTGGTCCGGACAGGTCAGGTCACTCTCTGATGCATGCAAAAGGGGTTTCCCCTTCCTTGCCTGATGTCTCAGTGGTGGGGTCCCCCAGTCTACTCCATAATCGTCCAGAAGCAACCTTTACTCCAACGGCTGCCGGCCTTCGGGCTCCTGAGATATCCATCGCCAACCCTCAACTGGACATGCAGACTCGGTTTTCATCGCTATCCACCTTTTTGGCAGCAGGATTACACCAGGCAGCTCAGGTTCATCCTCAACAACCAGCGGACCAGAGACCACACGAGCAGTCACGGGCTCGCTCGCATGCTGTCCAAGAACAGGTTACAGATTCGTCTGAGAGCTCTGAGCCGGCAGAGGACTGTCCTAAGGACATTGCATTTTCAGATGATGAGGGTCTGTCACCCGACTCTCCAGCCTTTATGGGGCTCTTCCGCCTGGCCTTATTCAAATCTTTTTTGCATAAGGCTCATTTGACGACCAATTTGGGGGTACCAGGGGAGACCAAGCACAGTCCACGGCAGGTCCACATGATGCCCTGTTTAAGACTTCAAAGCAAGAAAAGGATTTTATTCCTTGCCCCCAACTCTTTGCAGATGTGATCCAGAACTCCTGGGGTCATCCAGCATCTCTGACTACTCCTAGCAGCCAAGATAAGAAGCTGTACTGTTCTTCTCCTGAGTTAGATAATCTGCTCGCTTTGCCAGTGGTAGATCAGCCAGTGGCGGCCTTATCTTCTGCATCTGTTATTTCCACTAATGCGCTAGACGGTCTCAAGGCTGAGGACAAGAGGGTGGAGTTGGCCTTCTGTAAATCACATCAAGCGGTGGCTTGGGCGATCAAGTCAGCTACTGCCACGTCCTTCTTCAATAGGGCGACGCTTTTATGGCTGCGACAGTTACAGGAGAGGCTTCCTCCTGAGGGCACCAGACTGCATCAGGACATAAACAAGATCGTAGCTGCCACTGAATACTCGGTGGACACCTCACTGACCTCGGCTAAATTCGCTTCCAGGGCTCTGGCCTCCACCATCACATCCAGGAGACTCTTCTGGCTACATCATTGGAAGGCGGATCTCAAGGCAAAGTGGAAGCTGGCCGCGGCGCCTTACAAGGCTCCGGACCTATTTGGGCCTGCCCTAGAGCCAGTCCTCATTGAGGACAAGGACAAACGGAACATCCTTCCTTCCTCCACCAGGCGGCAGGACAGACGCTACACTCCATATTTTCATCGGCAGTCCTTTTGTTCCAACACAGGTTCCGGTGGGCCCACCTCTCAGCGGTCCCAATTTCAACCCAGCGATCAATACCAGGACAGGCAGCAGTTTCGTGACCGTGGCCGGACTCAACAGCCAAAAAGAGGATACTTTCGCGGAACGGGCTACAAGGCCACCCAAAGGGGCAAATGACGCCACACTACCGGGCCCCATCGGCGGGAGACTCCAACTCTTCCACAGCTAGTGGGCTTGGTCAACCACGGACTCTTGGGTGCTGTGCACTGTTTCCTTGGGTCTCTCCATCGAGTTCTTGGGTTGCCCTCCCATTCGTTTCCGCAGACGCCTGGTTCCAGCGAATCCAGATTTGGCCCGTCGGTTGTCACAGGAGATCTCTCGCCTTTTGAGTATCAGAGCGATAGAACCAGTGCCCCGAGGTCAACAGCAAACCGGCTTTTAGTCGGTTCTCTTTCTAGTGCCCAAAGTCTCGGGACCTTGGAGGGCCATCCTCAATTTGAAACATCTGAATCTCGCGGTTCGATATCAGAGATTCAAAATGCACTCGCTCCAATCCATCTTAGTGGGTATACGGCGAGGGGATCTTCTCCAATCTGTGGACCTGAAAGAAGCGTATCTACATGTCCCAGTGCACCCAGACCACTGGAGATTCCTGAGGTTCGAGTATGTGGGCCAACATTTTCAGTACTGCGTGATGCCTTTCGGTCTCTCATCAGCTCCCCGCACTTTCACCAAGCTAGTGGCGGTAGTAGCAGCCTTGCTCAGGCCCATCCCGGTCCGAGTGCTCTGTTACCTCGACGACATCCTGGTTCTGTCATCCTCTCAGGACCAGGCGACCACAGATATGGACCTAGTATTGCAAGCTTTCCAGAACCACGGCTTCACTATCAACCGGGAGAAAAGCCACCTAATTCCATCAACCTGTTTACTCCACTTGGGAGCTGTGATAAACTCCATCAAAGGACAAGTATTCTTATCCCCGGACAGGGTTCAGAGCATTCGAGAGTTAATCCAGCAGGTGCTGGCCCAGAACAAGGTCCCTTTATTACACCTTTCACGCTTGCTAGGAAAAATGGTATCCTGCTTCAGCATTGTTCCATGGGCACGCAGACACTCCTGTGCCCTTCAGTGGTTCCTACTTCCATTCCAGCGGTCGGGCAGGACCAGCATGAAACGGGAGGTGTCAATTCCTCCGCAGGTCCATTTATCCCTAAGTTGGTGGACGTCGCTGGCGCTTCTCAAGGGCTGCGACTTCATGGAACCGGACAGGCTGATCCTCACCTCGGATGCCAGCCTACAGGGGTGGGGAGCACATCTGGGCAACCTGGTAGCCCAAGGCCGGTGGTCGAAGACCGAGAGACACAGCAGCATCAACGTGCTAGAACTTCCAGCTATCAGATTGGCTCTTCTTCATTTCCGGGAGACAGTAGAGGGTCACCACATCCTGATTCTCACGGACAATATCTCTGCCAAGGCCCATGTCAACAAGGAGGGTGGCACTCGATCGAGGGACCTGATGTTGGAGGCCAAAGCCCTGTTCAGCTGGGCAGAGGTACACCTTCTGTCGATCAAGGCCGACCACATCTTGGGGATGGCCAATGTCTGGGCCGATTGGCTCAGCTGGGAACGGATAGACCCGGCAGAATGGCAACTGCACCCACGCCTCTTTCAAGAACTTTAAACTCGCTTCGGGTCCCCGGTGATGGATCTGTTCGCAACTCCAGCCAACGCCCAGTTACCCCGCTTTGTGTCCTGGTATCCCACTCCATTGGCAGAAGACCACGACGCTCTACGTTGCAGGTGGCCCAAAGGCCTAATGTATGCCTTTCCACCGATTCCGCTCCTGCCCCGCCTCATTCGGAAGTTGCTGTATGAAAAGGCGGATCTTCTACTGGTTGCTCCCAACTGGCCGCGGAGACCCTGGTACGCCGATCTCATAGCCCTCTCCATCAACACCCGGTGGGTCATTCCACCACACCAGATAGGGGGCCATCTGCCATCCAGAGCCACAGTGGCTCCAGTTGGCCGTATGGCATTTGAGCGGGTCATCCTGAGAAAAGACAATCATTCTGATAAAGTCATTGACACCATGCAAGCTGCTAGACGTCCTTCAACTTCTCGCATTTATGAAGCCTCGTGGAGTACGTTCTGCAGGTGGTGTTCCAGTCAGCATGTGGACCCCACCTCTGCATCTATCCAAGACATTCTGGAATTTCTTTAAGCAGGCCTGGACAGAGGTCTTGCTCCCACCACGTTGCGTCGCCAGATGGCTGCTTTGTCGACAGTCCTTGCGTGTGCGCCGTACCAGTCACTCGCACATCACCCACGTGTTAGAGTCTTTCCATGGTGCCACGAACCTCCGTCCTCCCACGGTTCACCGTTATCTGACATGGGACCTACCTCTGGTTTTGCGGGCCCTAACATCACCTCCTTTTGAGCCCTTGGGGGCCATTGCCCTAAAATATTTGTCCTTCAAGGTAGCTTTCCTTCTGGCCATTACCTCAGCCAGGAGGGTCTCGGAACTATCAGCTCTCTCTATTAGGAAGGACCTTTGTATATTCAAGGAGAGCACTGTAGTCCTTCGGCTGGACCCATCTTTCATCCCGAAGGTGAACTCATGGTTTCACCTGGCTCAAGAACTCATCTTGCCTGATTTTTGCCCGTCACCTCGTGACCACAGGGAGGTGAAATGGCACAAGCTCGATGTTCGCAGAGCCCTTGGTTACTACATTCGGCGGACTGCGGGGTTTCAGAGGACAGAGGCTCTGCTGGTGTTGTTTCATCCCGCTTCAATGGGCAAGAAGGTTTCAGCCTCTACTATTGGCAGGTGGATCAAGGCCTGCATCGCCCTGGCATATGAGTTGGACTCCAAGCCGTTACCTGGCAGGATTCTTCCACACTCTACACGAAGTGCAGCTACTTCGGTGGCCTGGGTGACACAGGCGTCGGTGGAGGACATTTGCCGGGCGGCAGCTTGGTCCTCATTTTCTCCCTTTATCCGCCACTATAAGATTGACTCTTACACTTCTGCGGAGGCTTCTTTTGGTTGCAGAGTGCTACAGAGTGTGTTTACTGATGAGGTTTCCGGGGGCAGTCAGCTTCCCGCCCGTTGAGTCAATCATGGATATCCCAATCATGGATAGTGGGAGCAGCACTCAGGAAAATGGACGTTGTCTTACCTGAATGTCCCTTTTATGAATGCTGCGTACACTATCCATCCCCTCCCTTGGTTGTGTTGGCTTCCTGCCTTGTTGGGACTCTTTTGTTCAGTTGCTGGGTTCTTCTGGTTTAATAAAGTTTTTGTGGTTTTACATTACCTGGCGGTTTCCTGCTCCTTCGTTTCAGACTGGGGCATCATGGGATTGTGGGTGTGGTTTAACACCAGGAAGGAAATTTAATCCCACTCAGTTGTTGTCAGGCCTGTAGAAGTTAACCCAATCATGGATAGTGTACGCAGCGCTCATAAAAGGGACGTTCAGGTAAGTCAACGTCCATTCTACTAGCGTATAAAGACAATTTTTTAGTTGTCTTGGCTGTGCACTAGGAAAAAAAAATTATATTGGAAGTATGTATGTTTATTTTCTTGACTACCCACCAGCTTTCACTACCATCAAACAGTGTACTTTTTAGGCTCCTTGGCTAAACATAAATGTCCGATTTTTCTTTCTTGCTTTATACCAATAATATACTGAATAATATTACATGAATTACAGATTCATTGTAATATATTACATTGATTTCATGATAAAATTTATTAGGCTAGTGAGTAGGACAGAACTGTAATGTTTTTCCTTAATATTTTATTCTTCCTTAATATAACTTTCAAGAAACCAGGAAATATCAGCAGCAATAGTAGTATAGTACCTTGGTAAAAAAAATGTTATATGATACTGTTGTTCAGTTGATACCACTGTGGAAGAAAATTGCATATTGAGCACAAAAGATATGCTCTGCCAAATAATTCTTAGCCTAATATTTAATCTAACTGGTATAAATTTGATAAACCCAAAATGTTTGGAGGAGTATTTTATTTACTGAATTAGGCAATGGATAACAAAATTGGCTGCAAGTAACGATACAGCCAGTAAAATTGTGCATGGGTAAAATTATTGATGAATGTAAATTTGGATTCCTATCTTTTTCTGGATTATTTTAAATGCCTAACTCTTTATATTTTTAAAAGAGTCAATATTCTATTTAAAGAAATAAACAGCTGTACTTATGCTACTAGGTTTATTGATATTACTTGCTTTTTCATATTTCAGGTAGTTTTTGAAGTTATCACTTCAGGTTACCAAGGATATCTGGCTATTGATGATGTGAAGGTTTTAGGTCATCCGTGTAGTAAGTGAATATTATATTTTCAATTATTTCAGAATATTGTTGGAATAAATCTGTTATTTTAGTCTGAGCTGCAAATGAAGGGTCTACTTAAATCTGTAGGTGCCTAGAACTCTTAAAACAAAAATACCATGTAAATTTTCTAAGATAGTTGAAAAGCATACTCTCTGCTTGCTGATGATAGGAAACTAAGTTCATGTTACATGAACTTTCAAAGGCAATTGGAGCAGGATCCTGGCCTTTCAAAAGGAAAAAGGCATTGTTCCAGCAATGCAGTAGATGCTGGATCCATATTACATGCATTTCCTGATCATTCCCAGCAGTAAAATACATTAGTTTTAAAATGCCTCAGCGATTCCTGGCTGACCTTATGTGCATTCCTAACTTAAAACAGTGTGAGACCTACTTATAGAGGTTCATGAGGAGCCCCCTAGTGATTTGTAAGACTGTGAGCTAGATCGAGGAGTTGAAAAACATCCCAGAAAATCATAGCAAATACAGTACATTCCATAATTTTCCCAAGAAAACTATGTGTTGTTCATGAAGTCAATAGGATCTGAACTCAACTTGAAGGTTTGATTTTACTTATTCCATAATTTATCTGTATATAATAATAATAATAATAATTATTATTATTATTATTATTATTATTATTTATTTATATACCACCCTTCTCCCGAAGGACTCAGGGCGGTGAACAGCCAAAGTAAAACTCAAAGATACAAAAGTTAAAAGTGATTAAAACAAATTAAATATTTAGCCCACAATTTAAAACCAGGTTAAAATCCCTCAGATTTAAACCCAAAAAACGCAACAATTAAAATGGAATCAGGCCAGAACTACCTTTCTTTGAGTATAAAAAGAGCAATAAAGAATAATCTCTTAATATTCTTGCCAGATAATGGATTTCAGTATGTTATAGCTTTTATTAAAAACATCAGTTAGATTTCAGTACAATCTTTATGAAAATGTTTTACAAGACAGTTATATAGCCAAAATAGTTTGCTGTCCAATAGAAACTGAAAGCTAATATTGTTCTTTCATTAGGACTTATATACAATAATTAGAAATAAATATTTTAAAATTAATTTCCGTTGGGATTTCTTGGCTTACAATATAGATATGTTATTGAAATGTTTAAAACAAAATAGGATTTGAATTCTTTTACTGAAATCTGAATGGCTCATTCCAACTTTACTATTCTGTGAAAGCAATTCTTTGAAAAATCGAATTGGAAAAGACAATTAGAATAATGTGGGATTAATAGGAGCGCTGATGCAGCAGTGGTTAGAATGTAGTAATGCAGGCTATCTATCTCTGCCCAGAGACTGGAGTTCAGTCCTGATGGGCTTGAGGTTGACTCAGCCTTCTATCCTTCTGAGGTCAATAAAATGAGACCCAGATTGTTGGGGTCAATTGTAAACCTCTCAAAGAGTGCTGTAAAATACTATGGAAGAGTATATAAATCTAAGTGCTATTGGTAATAATATGATTCTTCCTTTGCCTATTTTTTATTTTCAACAGCCAGCACACCCCATTTCCTGCGCCTCCAGAGTGTAGAAGTCAATGCTGGCCAGTTTGCTACTTTTCATTGCACCGCCAATGGTAGGACTGTTCAAGGAAACAAGCTTTGGCTACAGGTAATCTTGTTTGTTTTCCTTTTCTTTCTCTATCAAAGCGATACTTTTGAAAATGTGATAGGTTTATGACTATCCAAAAGCCAAGAAGGACTGTATGGCAAATGAGAACTAACAAAATGGGCACTAGTCATTTTTCTATTTTGATTCCAGTGATTAAAGGCAGGGGAAAAGAGATTACAGGTATTCTTGATTAACAACTGGTCATTTTACAACTGTTCTATGTTATGACAGCCATGGAAACAGATGCTTAACAGCCCATAAAGCACCTTGGGTCACCGTAAATTATTTCACCACTGCCTTCTCACAGCCAAGTGACCACATGTTGGGGGGGGGTGTCAGCTTTAGAATCAATTGTGGCATTCTGTGGTTACCTGATTTTTGCCAGTTTTTCCCGAAACTACCCATTCAAGTGACAGCAGTGTTTGTTTAACAATTACAGTATTTGCTTAACGGCCAACACAAAAAAGGCCAGAAAATTGCTTCCAGTCATGTGGATATCTTGACTTACAACTTCAACAACTTACAACCATTATTCAATTATGATAGTAAGTTTAAGACTACTGTAATTAACACAAATCTTCACCATCCCCTGGAAGTTGCCTAGTTTTTTTAATCTCATGCTATTTTTTTATTTATTTATTTGTCAAGCATATAAGTTAACAGATAAAAGTATAAACATGATTATGAATACATGAAATGGATACGAATATAAAGGGAACATTAGGACAGGGACGGTAGGCACGTTGGTGCACTTATGCACACCCCTTACAGATCTCTTAGGAATGTACACTAATATATGGAAATTGTATTTAAATAGGAAAACAAAATGATGTATGTATGTATGTTCTTACAGCCTCAGAACTTCAGCATGCCAAGAAGCCCTGTTGCTGAGGCATGGCAAGCAGCCCCAGAGCTGTGCAGGCATGGGGCTTCTTGGTATACTGAAGTTCTAGGGATGTTTTGGCACACTGAGACAATGGGACTGCTTGGCACATTGTGGCAACAGGGCTGCTTGGTGTCCCATGGGGTTTGAGGCAACACCCCTTGAGGGTGGTAGCCAGCATAAGGGAAGTAAGGAGGAACTCAACGATTGCACCAAGAGGGGCAGGGAGGAAGGTCAAAAAATGTTACCCTATGATGCATCATTTTGCCCAATTGAAGTTTTCAAACAGGAGAGCTTCTGTAATATATGGATTATCTACATAGTAGTTATACATTTGTATATAATATCACATGTACCTGAATCTTGTTTTTCCTGCAGCTGATATTAAGCATCTCACAATCTTACTGAGTGGGACTCTGTGAAAGAAGCCACAGAGAAAGTAGAAGGATGAAGTTGGAATTTCAAAGGTTCTTTAATTCCTTTGGAGTTCAGAAAGGAAATAACTCTAAGAAACTTCCTAGCAAGAGAAGTCAGTTGAGAAGCTCCAGAGATAAATACCAGTGGCATTGACAGTCTACCTTGAGTCCAGCAGTTTGAGTTTTATGATTAATAAACTCATCCTATTTGTTTAGAATGTTCTTATTGCATTTAAGTCATCGAAGTAATAGTGGACAGTTTTAAACTGGAAAGTTAACCAATTTAATTCTAATGTATATGAAATTTTAGAATTGCTATATTCTGTAATATTTTTCTTTTTAAAAAGTGTTTAGGTCATAGAAATACAATCACAGTCTTTTTATAATATAGCTGCCATAGGCCACTAACCAATTAATGGTTTTTTTTCACACTCTGATGGTTTGCTTCATAGATAGGTATACAAAGAACGTTCCATAATCGTTCAGTTGTACTGCTCTAAAAGTACATGCACAAATAGTGCTTTCAGCATGCTTTTCTGTAGCTTTTCCAATTCCTGGTTGCATTGTGTTTGTTCAGTCCAAGAATTTATGATTAGGATAGCATTGAATCATGTGAAAAAGTAATGCATAAAAGAATTCAGGATTCTTGCTCCTAAATAGTTTCCATTTCTTTGGGTTTATAACTGATGGGTGGTGCATTGGCATTTAATACTCTCTGCTTCCAGTGCCTGATTCAGCAATCTAGTTAGCCTTGTATAGCATGTCATTACTATATTATTTATTTATTTATTTATTAGTTCGATTTATATGCTGCCCTTCTCCGGAGACTCAGGGCGGCTTACAATGCATAAAGCAATACTATATTATTACTATATTATTAGGTATATTGGTGGCTTTCAGTACTGTAAACCATTCTATTCTTCTGAGCCGGCTCCATGTGTTGGGGATTGGGAGCAGAGTGTTATAGTGGTTCTCTTATTTTCTCCAGGGCCAGTTCCAGTCAGTGTTGGTTGGCGGGGAGAGATCGTCCCCTAGGACTCTCCTTTGTGGTTGCCTCAAGGTTCTTTTCTCTCTCCCCTCCTTTTCAACATCTACATGAAACCGCTGGGTGAGTTCATCTGCCGGTTTGGGTTTTGGTATCATCAGTATGCTGATGATATCCAATTATGTCTTTAGGCTTTGAGCTGGCCAAGTGATATTGTCAAGTCATGTCCCAGTGCTTGGAGGCTGTATGGGTTTTGGATGAGGAGGAACTGTCACTGACTCAGTCCTACCAAGCCTGAGTGCTGTGGGTATTTGGAGTGCACGCATCTGGGGATACTTCAACTTTGACTAAGGATGGTTTGAAACTTTCCCAGTCAAAAGAGGTGCATAATTTGGAGTTCTTCCTGGACTTGAAGCACCTGCTTGATGAGCAGGTGGCTTAATTAGCATGCTGTCAGCTGCAGCCAGGAAAGCCTTTGATTTCATCTGGTGCACCAGTTGTGCCCTCTTCTAGACTGGGGTCTTCACACTGACTACTGTGTATTATATTCTACGAGGCTTCTTTGAAAATCATCCCGAAGCTTCAGCTGGGGCAGGCAGTAATGTATATTCTTGTATGCCCAAGTAATACTTCTGCTTTTCGAGATGCACTGGTTACCAGTTTGCTTCGGGATGTGATTCAAGGTGTTGGTTGCTACTTATAAAGCCCCACATGGCATGGGGGCTGATTTGAGCAATGACCTGTTTTACGCAGTATATGCCTGGCCTGTTCAATCTAGGTTAGCATGCTCCACATTCCATTGATTGAATGATGTCTGGTTCTCAGAAGCATGCCTCTTGGTTACAGTGCCTGCCCTCTGGAATGAAGTCCTCTTCCAAAATTCAAGCAGTCCCATCCATCTGGCATTTCAAAGGTCCTTAAAGACCTGACTCTGCACAGACATTTGGGGAGGATGCTCCTTTCTTCCTTTCTGTTCCCCTCTTGGTTTATTTCCCTTCCATATTTTTGTTTCTTTTTGCTCTGTTGCTTGTTTTTAAATGTTTTTAACAATTTGTAAACCATCCAGAGTCACTGGTGTTGGGTGAAATATCAATTTAATAAATAATAATTATATTAACTGGATACAAGCTGACTTGGACAGTTAGGACTGAAAAACAAGAAAAGTGATGACTGTTCACTATACTTTACTAGTATATCACTAGAGATATTGATAGATTATACCTGACCTGCAGAAATGGAGGCAGATGGTTACTTCAAGTAAATCATTGTACAATATAAGCATTTTGCTGCTTAGTTCAGAAGGAAGCAAGTTAGTGAAACTGATTTTTTAACGCATGTTTTTACATTGTAAAAAGCATAGTCTTTCAGTGGTGCTAGGCAGTGATTTTATTTTGTTTTAATGTCATCATTTGAAGTGAGTTGTACCTGATTTTGTATTTTAGTCTTTATGCAGCTTGTCTGTCTGAGCTTCCTTTTCTTAGTCCTGTTTTGAAGCCAGATACCTTGCTGTTTCTTTCTTACTGGAGCCATAGTCAGCTTTAATGCACTGTTTCTTATTTAGCATACATGGCCATGAGAGGTTAAAAGCATCCACTTAGTAATGGAAAAGTAAAATAATCACTTAAGCCAGAAAGTGGCTATCAGTGAATACCATTAAACTGCAAGTCATATTCATGTTCAGAAATTCACAGAAGTAAATAAAGGTAAGAGATTCAAAATCCAAAAGCTTTTGTGATGCAGTAGAGCATAAAGTAGGATTAATGATTAACAGAAATTCATGTTCTCCATAGCTGATGAGAATGAGTAAGAAATAAGTACCTTAATACCTTAGTAGCTTCATGCATTTTCTGTTCTTGATAACTCATGGTATTTCTGTTACATTTTTTTCTACAACTGAAATGTTTTATTTCCAGACATAATTATAGTATATATTACACACATGGTTAAAGTATTTGTAGCTATTCTTGCTGAAAAATGAGTATGAAATAGTTTTAAATAATATACATGTACAGTGGTGTATATTTTGGGGGCATCAGGTTTACAATTGTAATGTTTCTGCCAATACCTAAAATTAGTAAAACCTATTTTTAAAACAGGTGTATCTCAAAGAAGAATTATTATCAGGAGGAAGCACATGCTAAAATTGTTGGATTAATCAGTTTTCTTTTAGGAAGCTTACCTTCAGATCATATTGTCTTATAAATTATTGTGAAAATGTTTGTTAATAATTACTCTTACATAATTTCATTCTGTATTTTCCTATACAATTATTATGACATAGTTGAATAGTATTTGGAACGTGGGATTTTAAAGTCTAATACAGTCAAACTAATGTTTTCAGCATAAATCAGAATGAATTTTTCTGTTTTAACAAAATGCTGCTTGACTTACCAAAACTAAGTGAGCATTATTTGGAAAAATGATACTACCACTTGCAAAGAACGTTACCTGTGACATAGCTACAGTTAATGCTAGTAACTTAGGCTACAAAGCACGGGTGTCATTGTGTCACAGACTGGATTGTGATGTATTGTGATGTTTTTTTGCCTTTGCGGAGGCGGGGTAGGCGTGGCCTGTGCATGACATATCCAGCACGTGGGCTGCCAGTTTGACAGGCCTGCTATACAGGTAGTCCTTGACTTACCATCACAATTGAACCCAAAATTTGTGTTACAAAGTGAAAAATGTGCTAAATGAGTTTTGGCCCATTTTATTATCTTTCTTGCCACAATTGTTAAGTCATGTGGCAAGCCATGTAGTTTACTTGGTACTCATCATTTTTAGTACTTGTTATGTCTCCCGGAACCAATGAATGATGAGTATCGAGATACCAGTGTACTAGATTTAATAGCTAAAGTTGGTTTTCAGGGAACAGTTAAGTGTGTTGTTGTTTCAGCATCCCTGATGCACAGCAACTTACCTGCCTGAGTAGTGTAATTCCATTGTGACTGGCAGTAAACTCTCTGAGGCCTTGATGATTTTAACTTGCCCTCTGGTGGCATTGAATTAGAAGCAACTTAAAAGTTCATGGCCACTGGAAACCATGAATCTATCCCGAATTATTGAAGGTCCAAGTGATGCTGTGGGTTGCTTACTAAATTGTTTTATTCCTCTGGGTAGTTGCAACATGAACTTGGTCAGGGATAGATTGTTCTCTGATTGCTTTTCAGTTTATAGGTGCTATTTGTTTCCAGTAGGTGGGGATAGGGGTGGGAATTGAAAATGTATTAGATCTGTCTGCTCTAGATACCTAATGGACTCAGAGGTATTTCAGTGAGCTCTTAGGTTTTTTCTGAAAACATAGCAAGCTATTCATTTGAGGCCTTAATTTCTGCTTGAAATGAGCATGTGACTAGGGCCTTATATCAGATAGTTCCTATAGTACTGGCCTTCTCATAGTACCATCAATCTCAATTTTGGAAAGAGTTATAGAAAACTAAAAAAAATTGTAATAAAAATGCTGGCTGGATAAATGAATTTGAAGATGAATTTGGTAAAAATTAAATGGAAGAACTAACAATAACAGCAGAAATGGTTAAAAATTGAATAAAGAGGATGAAAAACTGGACATCTCCTGGAAATGATCAATTGTATGGCTTTTGGTTCAAGTATCAGACTAATTTACATTCAATTATAGCTAAATAGCTTAATGAAGTATTCTATAAAGAAGACATCAACGACAGGTACCTGGCCATACAAAAAAAATGAAAGGAAAAATATGGGCTTGCCAACATTAAGAGAGGCATCTTGCAGGCTGAACTCATTATTACCCTTACTATTTATCACTGCTATGATCTCAGTTTCAGTGATTTCGAAGAAAAAGATCCTGACTAGTAAAAAATGCTAATAATATCTCACATTTGTTTTATATGGACAATCAGAAGTAAAAATCAGTCGTTGACAAATAATGTAAGAATTTTTAGCACAGATATTGAAAAATCATCAAATGATTCAAAATGCAGGTTGTGCAAAGAAGCAGAAGAAACAGTAGATCATATACTCACCTTGTGCAAGAACATCACATAAACTGATTGTAAATGACAATGTGCAGATTAAATGATCCATTGGAATATCTGTAAAAATTATTGTTTTCCAGTAAGCAAAAATTGATAGAACACAGTTGAAAATGAGCAGATTAAAATATAATGGGATTTCTGAATAGAAACTGATAGAGTCTTGGATCATAACGCCTCATATTTAACTTTGGTTGAAATGAATAAAGTGTGGATAATTGATGTGGCAATACCATGGGATAGTAGACTAGAAGACAAAATATTGGAGATCACAAAATATCAAGATCTGAAAATTGAAGATGAAATATGACATAAATCAACCTTAGTGGTCCCAGTAGTTATCGGCATGCTGGGTACCATACCAATAAGTCTTCAATGACACTTAGACATAATCTGCACATTAACAAAATTTCCAACTGTCAATTACAAGAGGCCACATCATTGTGGTCCACACACATACACTATGCCGATACATTATCATCTCCTAGGTTCTTGGGATAAACGTTGCATATGAAGGCCAACACCAGCTAAAGAACGGTTAGCTGTGATTTCATATTATTGTGCATATAGTAACTGTTTGTTATTTATTAATTGTATACCACTCAAAGTCACTAGTTTGTGAGATGGGCAGCCATCTAAATTTGCCAAATATTTATTTTATTTTATTTTATTTTATTTTATTTTATTTTATTTTATTTTATTTTATTTTATTTTATTTTATTT
>JANHZT010003943.1:37995-55797 GCA_032468215.1 Stegonotus admiraltiensis
CTGCAAAATCCCCATTTCCTCCCGATCAGCTGGGACTTGGGAGGCAGAGAATAGATGGGGGCAGGGCCAGTCAGAATCATTACTACCGGTTCTCAAAATTTCTGCAACCGGATCTCCAGAACTGGTCAAAACCTGCTGAAACTCACCTCTGCCTACTACAGATCCCATCTGTTAAAATACTCCCAACTATCAGGATCCAGAAAAAGAGCCTTCTCTGCTGCAGCACTTGCTTTGGAACATTTTAGCCTCTAAAGGAAAAATCTGTCCACTTCCTATCTTTTCATAAGTGCCTGAGGACCAGGCTCTACTATTGGTCTGATCAAATGGGGGATTCCACACTGGAGGTGGCTGCTCGATTGATTGCAGGTGCCACCTCCCCGCCTTGGTCTCTGCTCTCCACCCATCCATCTTTTTTGTTATCATAACCATAGCGTAACCGAGCCTATGAAGCTAAAAGCTGGGATCCACACAGAGATGATTAGATTTATTGTGGCCCTGAGGATTTCAGAGGCCAGAGTCCTGGGTCTGGCATGGTGGAAAAAATAGAGCCCATCTGTCAATTGGGATAGAAACAAGTGGCAGATGCGAAGGAAAATATCCAACTGGCGAAAGTTAGGGAAAGTGCTAAGAAGCTGCCATGCGCCTGCAGCTAAGAAAACAATAGCGGAACCTGCCAATAAAACTAGAGAGAAGTGGTAGCTTAGAACCACTGATTCCCAAGGAATATTGCAATCTCGCCAAGGTTGTTGGCGAGAGGAATCCAACACACCTCCACCCCACCCCACAGACTGTGTGATTGAGATTGTGCCTGGGGATAAACTGCCGAAGTCAAAACTGTATTCAAAGACAGCTAGGGAGATGGAAGAGCTCCACACATTCTTAGACATTTAACCTGGGGCTTCATTCAACTGGCTAAGTCGAGATGGCAACCCCTGTGTTTTTCAAAGAAAAGAAAATAGGTCCCTTAGGGGGACAACTATAGTATCCCCTCTGCTTGGGCCCTGACTAAGCTCTTGGTATAGCACATTTACTGATTGCATGGCATTCCAAAAAGCATAAACTCAGATTGGAGGATGCAATTCACTTCAAAATTTTGACAAAATTCCCAAGGTTAGCCTCCTCCCAGGGAGGAACTCCGCCCATCATCTTCAGATGAATGGAGCTTGAACGTACGAATGCAGTCTTGGAACAGTATCTTCGATGCTATGTGAATTATCAGCAAAACAATTGGACTGAGTTCTTGCCCTTTGCTAAGATGGCCTAAATAACTGTGCACAGTAGTATTGGATTTACCCCCTTTTGAATGGTCACTGGTGCAGAAGTTGTGCCTATGCCAGAGCTTCCTCAAGAGTGTCCTTCATCAATTTAATTGGCTGAGTACTCTGAAAGGCATCTGGCTGGTAGTGCACAAAGCATTAGAAGTAGCAAGAGAAGCACAAAATGATAAGAGCACCTCAGAGGGAGTTTACAATAGGTGATGGCACATGCCTGTCCATGAAGTTCTTGCAGTTGGGCCAACCCTGCAAGAAGTTGGGTCCCAGGTAAATAGAACTATCATCTGGATCCTAAATTGGTGACAATGGACTTCGTTACCAAAAAACCTTAGGAGTAATTCACCCAGTGTTTCATTGTAGTTTGCTAAAGCCCTTCCTTAACTCACTGCTGAGGCCAGTCATTAAGCTGCCTAGCCCTCCCCCCCAAACACAGGTAGACAGAGAGAAGCACTTTGAGGTCAAGATCCTTGACTCTCAATACCACAAGGGGAAGTTGCAGTATTTAGTCTTATAGAAGGAGTTTCCCTTGGCAGAGACAGCGAGGAATGTCCATGCCTCTAGGGTTATTTAGAGGTTCCACACCAGGTACCCAATAGGGTATTTGTGCAAAAAGAACAGTGTAGAAATAATGTTTCCTTGTAGGATTAATCATCTTTCTGGAGGGTCAGCATGTCATGGTTGACTTGCTATACAGCCCTGCTCGCAACAGTAATGGGAAGGGGGAGGGAAGGCATTGGAATGTAAGATGTGGGAGGGAACTTTGGAATGCAAGTGTGCCACCTGTAAGCATGAGGCAACCCCAAATCCCAAGGTCATTGCCTGAGACTGACTAAGGCAGACAGGCCGCTTCCAAAATAAAGCAAGTGCAACTGATAGACAATGGGAGGTCCAGGAGGAAAATGCTTTTTGTGCATAAAAATGTCAGAGCTGGCTTTTCTACTTCTGTACCCATATGGCTTTTCAGTAGTTATACCCTTAGAGAAAAATGTATCAGGAGTTTCTTTTGCTGTTTAATGCAGTGAGATGGTTGACAGCACCACAAAGATTACTTTGGGGAAAGCTAAGTAGAGATGACTATTATATTAACAAAATCATGCTTTAAACCCTGGAAAGAGCTAGCATGTGAAAGCAGCTCAGACTGACACTATATATTCACCAAAATTTAAGGAGAAATAAAAACTCAGTGGTTTTATAATTCTGTTGTGTATACACTCAAACTTGTGGAATCTGTTTCTTGACCTGGCCCACTTCAAATGGCTGACATCTTGTTGGGCTAGTGAGGGTTGCTTTGTCGGTTACCCAGTTGGCTTTATGTCTGAGGCAGAACTAGAGCTCATGCATGGTTCCTCACCTTAATCAATAAACTGGCTCTCTTTATACAGTATATAGGAATATATACAGTATACTTTATATAGTATATAGGAATTATGTAACAACAAATTTCCAAAAGTCAGGAAATACAACATTAACAGAAATAGTATTATGAACTCCAATTTAACTTAATAGTAATTTCCTGTTTTGTTTTCCAAAAGTATGCATATCTTTTAACGACAGAAAATATTGGATCTTGATTACGATACTGAATTGCAAGAAGCTAACACTTTAATAGATGTACAGAATGCTAATTGTGTTTTCTTGTGAAAAACATAAAAGTGTAAGAGCAGGAACCTTGTTTTAGAATTCAAAAAATATTCAGTTTTACACATGCATCAAAGCCACAAAGATAGCACCTTTATTAATCCAAATACTGCCATTAAACTAGATTCTGCTTTGATGTCTTTTTCTCATTAATTTGAGGTCACTGTACAGTATTAATCACAAAAACCTTGCTTTGAAAGAATTAGGTGGGGGGAAGAGGTATTAAAAACCTCCATTACTAAACCTGCTACAAAATACAACTTTGCTAGGTTCTGTGCAGAAATCCTTAAAACTTTTTGGACAGCGACCTCTGCCATAACCTAGTCTTAATAAGTATCTAATTCACTAGATTACAATGCTCTGTACTTTGGTAAGTCATATTAGCCTCTTTGCTTCCCTACATCCAATATTCTCCTCTTTTTAGATTTTTTTAGACTCACCTTTTTGACTATATCCCACTTTTTTATAGGCCGGCACAAGATTTGTTTTCATTTCTTTGCATTACAGGCAGGTAGAAGAGACTGTGAAACTGACTGGTGAAAAATAGCATCTCAGCTAAATCTAAATTGAGGAGGTGATGAATAGATCAAAGCTTTTTTGTTGCTACTTTAATTCAAAATTATGGGACGATGCCTTTCTATGTTTTTTGTCCCAAAGATGCTTTTTCAAGAGGCAACTGGACTTTTTGGTTTTTCGTTGAAGATGTTTCATTTTTCATCCAAGCTTCTTCAGCTCAAATGAGAAGTGAAACATCTTCAAAGAAAAGTCCAGTTGCCCCTTGAAAAAGCACCTTTGGGACAACCATAACCTGGATGACCAAGATTCTGTTTCTTAATAACTTCTACTAATTTAGTATTTCATTTTCTCAAATTATCTTTGAGGTGTTCAGATTAGGTTGCTTCTAACAGATTCAGATAGTCCTTGACTTATGACTGTTCAAAATTATGCCAGTACTTAAAAAATGTGGCCCTTGCACTTATAATCGTTGCAGTATCCCTACAGGGATGTGATCAAAATTCATGTGGTTGGCAACCAGCATGTATTTATGACTGAATCATCCCTTAGTCAAGTAATTGCAATTTGCAGCCCTCCCAGCAATCTTCTGACAACTAAAATCAGTGGGGAAAACCAGACTCACTAAATGATTTGACTATGGCAAAAAAGGTTGTAAAATCAGGGCAACTCAATGACTGCATCACTTATGTGGCCATAAATCAAGGACTAACTGTACAGTATTAT
Organism: Stegonotus admiraltiensis; assembly: GCA_032468215.1. Taxonomy (NCBI): domain Eukaryota; kingdom Metazoa; phylum Chordata; class Lepidosauria; order Squamata; family Colubridae; genus Stegonotus; species Stegonotus admiraltiensis. The sequence continues at coordinate 42,147 of JANHZT010003943.1, forward strand.
GAACACATATCCTCATCCATTTTAATTTTTCTGAACAGTGGCATATCTTTGCCAATGATTATCAAAAGGATATATTAAGAGAATTTAAGTGAACAGTAACGTTTTCATTTAATGTATTTTATAAATGAAGTGATCCAATATGCAGTATGCTAGTATGAAAATAGCTGCCATTCTACTTAGGGAATTAAAAGAACAGCTAGGGTTAATTATGTGAATAATTCATCACAATTTAAGATACCAATCAGATTTAGGTTACCAGATTCCTTCCCTATAATTTCAAAACTTTGATTCCTTCCATCATAGTGAAATTCTAACCACTTAGATTTAGAGATATGTCATTCCCCACTTGAAGAATATTTTGAAAACCTCCATAAAAAAGTAATTGGTACCTATCGATCTCAAATTATTTATAAAATCATTTCTACAACTCTACAATGTCACTGATTCAAAGTTAGAAACAGGTTATTGAAATATGAGATAATGAAGAATCTTTCTAAAGCTGACTTTCCTGTTAAAAAAATCACTATAAAACCATAATATAATAAATTAAATAAGGCAGAAAGAATTCCAGAACAAAACAAAGGGATCTGCAAGACTCTCTAATCTTAAAGTAATGATCCCACCATTAGAAAAATATTAGGTAAAAATGGAATTTACAGGAAAGAATAAAATGGAAGCTATTGATTTTTAAAAGCAACATTGTCCCATGTTTGTCAAAAAGGGAAAAGCTAGATTTTCAGAGAAATATTTTTAAGAACAGATGAATTGAAAATGGAATCTTTCAAGCTATATAGTTACTATGTCTGGCAGACATTAAACACATCTTGAATTTCATTTTGAATTCTAAAATAAGAGTGTAGAACTTATTGTCAAGCAAGAAAGTAGCGTGAGATAGTCTAGGAATGCTTTGCAAGTCATTCAGAATCTGAATGACTTGCCATCACTGAAAGAATGAATTCTATTTTATATCAGAGAAATTTAATCCATCCATTAACTAAAACTGGCACACAAGCAGATTGTGCAGCAGGGCAATGATTTCTAATACCCAATCAAGTTTACAAGAAAAAAGAATGAAATCAGTATTTTGGAATAGCTATTATCTCATCCCAGAAATATTGTAGCATGCCCTGAAACAAGTTCATGCTGGAAAACCCTTTGCTTTGCTGAAGCAGTTTATTATAGACCAATGGACCAGAAATCCTATACACTACATGAGAGACTGGTTATCTATTGCAGGAAGCATTTACTTATTAAGTTACAGTTACTACAGCTAACACTGATGCAACCACTTAATTACAATAATCTAAAAGAGTCAGTACTTTTTCACATTGGCATATCACATGCCAGATGATTTGGTTCAACAAATCAATGAGACAAGCAAAAAAACCTGGAGATTATTGGTTCAAATTCCTTTGTATGAGCAAGGGATCTGTGTGAAACTCCAATGACATTCAGTGGTGAAGACAGAATTCATAAGATCTGGAAGAAAGTGAGTATTTTTTTGACAGAATTGAGACTATATGGCATATCCCAGCACATTTTCATGTATAGTGCTGCTGGCACGTCTCTTGAAATAAAAATCAAAATGTGCCTTTCTCATTAGAAAAAAATCAGCCCAAGCAAGATTTGTGGACTAATCAAGAAAAGTTAAAAATAGAATGCAACTGAACAAGAACAGCTGGAAGAATAGTAGTCCCATTATGTTTCACCTATGATGTTGACTTGCTCATCTTCTGATTAAAATCCTAACAGATAAAAGTAGCAGAAAAAAGGGAAAAACAAACATCAAAGGTTGTAGAATGTTTCAGAAACTGTTGAAAAATTAGAGTATAAATTGTTTCATCCACTTTTTAAGTATATTCCTGTATTTCTTTTAATAGATGAGTGAGTAAAATAGTTAAAATCAGTAATTCAGTCTGAATATTGCCCAATAAATTCTGAACTGAGATTAAATGTCTAAAAAATACCACAAGGGAGCTTGAGGCATATTATACTGAGTAGGTAACCAGAATTCTTCATAAAGAGTTTTTAAATACAATACAAATAAGAGAGGAGTAATCTAGTATATATCAGTGTATCCTTTACAGGATAAAGGATAAATTTCATTAGTATTAAAAGCAGAGTGTAAATAGTGTAAAACACTTTTCAGTTTGTCCCAAATTATTAAATTTGTATCTAATTACAATGTAGCATTAGCACACTAAATTAGCTTATGCTTATGGAAGAAATTATAGCAAGAGAAAATGTGTAAGCAAGTCATAATCAAATTGACAATTCTCAATGTAGAAAGGAAATTATTTGCCAGAAATAGTTTTGAATGAATGGTGGTTCAGGTCCTTAACACACCAACTTTTTGAAGCCGCAAGATAGTAAATAAAAAATAGCAGCCAGCCATTTAACACAAAAACTTGATTTAACTTTATTTATCCCTATAGTCAACAATGGGTTTGCATTGAGTTGTAAAGCAACAAAATAATGTAATCTCAGTGACAAAGGGTCAGAAATCCAGATTTTGTGAAAATGTTGCTACTGCATTATTGATTCATAACCTCTTTAATCCAAAAGGGGAAAAATACAAATAAAAAGTATACATCTGTAATATCAGCAGTAACTTTCTCACTGATCAAATAATATTTTTTGGGAAGGTACATACTATTCTGCTTTACACCAACGAAGATGGCATAAGCTGTTTTTTTGTTATCAAAATTATATCCTGTGGCTGTTAATTAATCCTATCCCATATACATTTTTAATAAAATAACAAATGTTCAAGTTTGTATAGTTGGAAATTGAACATGTTCAGTCTCCATTTATGATTTAGTGCACTTGATAAAATCTTTTTCATAAACTATAAAAGATAACGCATATGCAAAGCAAAAGTTCCATAAACTGAAGTACTAAATAAAAATATGGAGAAAAACTTAGTTATTTCCAGAAACCCAACCCCAAGAAAAAGACAGGTAAGCAGGCAGACTTATAAACCTTCTGCCTGTAAATAGATGCAGGAAACAAGTTTGGATACTTGTCAATTTTTCTCCTAATAGGCCAAAATATTGTATAATATAAACTTCTGGTTAAACAAGGAGGTTTTGAGAACACCAGATGCTATGGTGCTCAATAGCATTTATTACTGTCGTGTCAGATATAAGGTTCAAATGTAGCCCTTGTATTTATCTTTTCTATGAAAGATCTATCACATACCCTTGAAGGGAAGCAACACCACTTCTTCTCAAAATAAATGGCCTCATCCAAGCACATAATCTGTGCCATGATTAGTGAAATTGCAGCTAGATATATAAGTCCTGAACACAACATACTGCAACAATGAGTGTTGTCTCATAAAATAAATATCTCAAAGCTGTTCTATTAGCTGAAATGTCAAAATACCCACACTGTTGCAAATGTCACAATTAGGATTATCCAGTTGAGATATTGCTGTTCAACAAAAGATTAAAAAAACTGACAAGTATGCATGTGCCAAGGACCGAATTAAAGGGCTCTTTGGTGCAATCAGTTCAAATTCAATTAATATGAAGGATAATATGTACCCATTTTTCAAAAATCTGCTGCTAAGACCTGGACAGCAGTCCTGTCTTGCTCCACAATACAAATCTAAAACAGCTGTTCTCAATAAGCCAAAATTTAAGTCAGACATTGCCTGAAAGTTTTGTACAATAATCTGGACCAAAGATGGTTCTGTACCCTCATGTTGCAGTGAAACATGACTTGAGCTAAAGGCAAAGACTGGTTATCTCAAGGACAACTGCTTCAATATTAGCAATCAGTACAGTGTTTTTAAACTGTCTTCCTGTTGGGTCTCTTGCCTTTCTTTAAAATTAGTTTATTCTTAATGTAGCCACGCTTCCTTTTGGCAGTCTAAAAAGAAAAACAGAATAGTGTATTAGTTATTTATAATGTGCTAGCGACAATGCTCATGTTTTTGTATTGCTCCAGAATCCTTTATTATGTTTTAAGTCAAGGTTAGAAAGGTAGGAAGTAGCATATGCAGGTACTTTGGGATGTGATTTTTGCAGTTCTGACATGTAGCATGTTCTCCAAATCCCTCACCACAAATTTGTGTTATTCTATGCGTGTTTTCCTTTAGTCATTGTCGCTGTTTTCAATGAAGCCTAAGCTTTTAGGTTTCAGACTACACTTATTTGCAGTAAATACTGCCAATTAATTTGAATGACAGTTATTTAGCATATTGTCCTGTAGCAAGGAAAAGTATTTCTTGATGCTCTTTGCTTTCGGCTAATGCCACTGTAACTTTTTAGCATTCAATACAAGAAGTATTATTCCAAAAACTGCAGTAATAAACCTCTTTATTAAAAATTTCTTTAAAAAAGTTATTGTGGTGTGTGTGTGTGTATATACACACACACACATATACACACACGTGTGTGTGTATGTATGTATACATACACACACATGCATGCACACACTCAGAATTGCTGCTTGAATGTTTACAGTAAATTACTTTCTTATAAAAAAAAATCAGGTAAAACTTTTCTGTTTGAAGAAAATTTTATTTTCATTCCTGAAGACTTGATTGTCCAATAGACTAGATGATCACACAATAATGGTGAAAAAATGTATTCAAATGAAATGATTTTAAAACAGGAAAAAGCCAGACACTTGAGTTGTCAACAACAAGTTCAGGTTTAATTACTTTACAAAATAAGTCATTCTGAAATGTCTTAAGCATCATTTTTCAGAAAGACATTTTCACATTTACTAAGTGAACCAACATAATAACCGGAATACTATTAATGTATTTTAGATAGTCAATTTTATTACACTTCGCTGGGATTTTGGGGGCATAGTCTGCCTATGAGCACAAATGATAAATATAATCCCACATGCTTTATTGATCAAATGTTAACCATTATTATTTTGGCTGTTCCTTTATTGGAAACAAAAGTGTCCATTTATGTGGCTAATAGAAAGACCTAATAGCTTATCTGGTAAAACTAGCACAGTATTAAAAATTTCCTTTGAAAATTTCACTAAGAACCCACCTTTTTTGACAAATACTTCTGTTTTGGTAAAATGTTGGTTAGCCTAGGCTTATGGTCCAGTGTTTCTCTGTTGTCTAACTTTTTCACTTTATATATTCTAACAAGCCAGTGCTCTGAAGTAAAGGCTTCTTCCAAATGTTTAAACTTAATGTCCTTGTTGCCAATTTCAGCATTGCGGGTTCGATCAAATCCTGGGGGAGTCCGAAAATCCAGCTACAAAATTAATAGAACCCATTAGTTTGCAGGTATACTAAATTGTAGACAAACTATGAAGGTATATACATTATCTTGAAAACATGGGTAACAGATTTGAAAGTTATTTATAATTTGAAACAAATCATGATTAAAGAGGCCTTACTTTTACTCCACAGTATAGAAGTCCAGCATTAAACTATATAAATTAAATGTGAAATAAATAAGCAGTTTCACTACAAAAAAGGAGAAAATATCAAAAATTTCAACAGAACCCCTCCCCTATAAGAAAGATTTTGATTTTCTATTTCAAATTGTGGCCAAAAAAGCTCATAAACTAATAATCATAATATATAAAAGTTATAAATGCAGATCATGCATTTCCACTAAGAATGCTTTTGAAGCATTTTATTTCAAGAAATGCTTTTGAAATAAAATTAATTGCTGTCCCTTTAAAATATTCCAGTGAGAGTTAAATGCCATTATGACTACCTTTTAGCTAGTCTCTATTTGCTGTATCTTAGCTGACAAGGAAATATAAAGGCACAGTGGAATTTTGAAACCAATCTAACCTCAAATTTTGAGAGGTAAAAACCAAACTTTGAACTGAGCTCAATAGTAAAATGGTAACTAGTACAGTTGGTAAAGGATTGCTATAGAAAATATTTTGTGGCCCTGCATACTTATCCATCATTACAAGGAAGAATTTCCTTTCTTTTCCTTTTTAAGATTAGATAACAAGAACTACCTCACTTTTATCATATTATAGAAAGGCCTAATAGTGATGATTTTATGTAATCACAATAACTGTGAAATGTATTGTCAGGGATACACACATAGAAATGTAAAGAAGCATTACTATTAAGGTGCACCAAACCACCTTAGGACTAACCTGCATTTCTCCAAATCTGTAATATGACATTTTATACATAAGACAGTTCAGCAAGGTTGGAGATCCTGCTTTATCAACTCTAAACTCTCCTTGTGGAGTGAAATAGTCACTTTCCTTTAAGAAAAAGAAGGAAATGAAGTCAGATTAGAAAAACAGGATAAAACAGAATTAAAAATACAATAATCAGTTATTGTAAACAAGTAATTGCTAAAAAACCCGGAGTGATTCAGGGTAGTTCTAATTTTTTCATAGAGATTGCATTTTTATTTTTAGAAGCATACAATGGATATAATGGTGAGGAATGTTCAAGTAGTTTTTCACTTAAAACCATAATGGAGCTGTCCACCACCGTCCTAAATCATGGCAATCATATATCAAATCACTCATGTGACCAACCTGATTTTATGACTTTTTTCCCATTGGTCATTAAGTGAATGCAGTGGTTGTTAAAAGAACCAATGGGTTGTTATGAGCCAAAAGTAAATACCGATTTTTGGTAAAGATATCATAAGATATGGTCATATGATCCTTGGACACTGCAAAGGACCATAAATGTGGCTGCCAAGCACCCAACATATGGTCACAAACTGGATCATAAATACCCTCAGAGAAATCTGTTGCAACTTTGAAAATTTGCTAAATGATAGTGTCAATCAAGGATGATCTGTATATTGCTTCAAGAATTCTTACAAAAAGATAGTGGGCAATTCAAGTGTAAAAATGATTTGATTACTCATTCATTTTTAAATATTCGTTTCATGAATATTCAAGACAAAGTGACAATATGCTTTCATTTCATCTTCACCTTTGGCTATATTGTATCAAAACATCAAATGTGACAAATACACAGTAACTATTACTTAATATGCTAGTTAATTAGGATACTAGGTAATTATAGCCAATGTATATGTGTATATAAGTGTCCATCGAAATATCAAACAAATTTGGGATGATTTTTTTTTACAGAAAGTTGAAAGCATTACACACAAGATCTTGTCAGATTAAACAAAAAGCTAAGGCAGGAATACTGCATGTGTACATTTTAAAAGCTGTTTTGACTTACCCTAATATCTTTAGGATGTTCTCCTTCTGCTATCCTTACCATCCACAAAAATTTGTTGATGTCATCACCAGAATATCCAATTACACCTCCAAAGATTATTAAGACATAATCCACATCTAGGCTTTTCATGATCTCATAGGCTGCTGTCTCATTTGATGACATAGCTTTTCCTACCTAGAATAATTAAAAAAAAATATTCTCCTTAAATTTACCTTAACTCTAGGTATTTTGAATTTGGTTAAGTCTGCGTGTTTTTTAAATAAACCACTCTAGCATCTCCAAGTTTAATAGACACAGTTTCCAGCTGTGAATTTGAAATTTAACAACTTGAGTTTCAATTCCAAAGTTGCATACAAATATGTGCACCAGAAAAAGTACGTGTATAGGTATTTCTGGAATTACGACAGCAATTTGAGGACAGGATTGTCATTGTAATTTAAGGTGTGCAGTTTAAGCAAGACTGGTGAGAGTTCTAGGTAAGGAGTGCAGGACTGCCACATGGAGATGGGGAAGAACTAGCTCAGGTGATGCAGAAGTTGGAGAAGGTAGTGCTGTGGTGTGAGTGCAGAAGGGCCAGGGAAGGTGTGGTGCAAATAGCATCGAGAAGAAGGCATGGCTAACAGCTGCCTAACATAGATTCAGGCCATTCATGCCTTTTCAGCAGTGGGATGAAGATAGTGAAGGTCAGCTGGAAGCAGCAGTGTTTATGATGCACAGGGAAGTGCTTACAGCTGGAGCTTTGCACTGCAGCAGTTAGCTAGCTGTACTGTGCAACTCGAAGCATCACTTCTTGGCTGAGATTGCCCTGTGGTGGAAGTAGAGGACAGCCCAAAATTACCCCTTAGTGAACTGTGTAGGGTGACAAAACGGAAAGATGGGGGGGATATATGGACCATAGGAATTGATTCACCCCATAGTCATAAATGCAGACAGACTGCTAAACAACCCAATTTTTATCAGATGAGCACAAAGGAGTACTAGCCATGATTTTAGAGACCAGGTGTTAGTACCATTTGTTGAGGGCTACCATAATTATGAACTGTTGCTGAACAAATGTTGTGACCTAGGACGACATGTAAATTGAATATATGTGAAAGCAATATGAACAAGAAAGTGTTTTATTTACTTCTGTTAAAAAAAATCCTTATTATTAAATCACAAGATTAGCCCAGCATACTCAAACAGGTTATTAATCTCTTATGAAATAAACTCAATGCAATTTAGAAACTTGTCTAACTAAAAGGTAAATTAATTTAGTAGTCTTCTATGTCACACAACAACGAAAAATTATATCCAAATTCAAACTTTCTAAGAATCAACCACATCCTTTTCTAAAAATAATATTTTTTATCCAATCCTCTATGTCCGTGATGGTGAACCTATGGCACGGGTGCCACAGGTGGCACGTAGAGCCATATCTGTGGGCACGCGAGCATTGCCCTAGCTCATCTCCAGTGCGCATGTGCATGCCAGCCAGCTGATTTTTGGGCCTTCCGGTCCCACCGGAAGTCGGGAAATGGACTGATTCCAACTTCCAAAGGGCCTCTGGGGGTGTGGGGAAGGCTGTTTTTGCCCTCCCCAGGCTACAAGAAAGCCTCTGGAGCCTTACAAGGGTGAAAAACAGACCTACCGGGCCCACCGGGCCCTCGCATGCCAAAAGCAGGGGGAGGGGCGTGTGTGTCACACATACATTGAATATGGGTGTGGGCATGCGCACGCGTGACCCCACTGTGCTCTCCCCGCTTTTGGCACACAATGGCAAAAAGGTTAGCCATCACTGCTCTATGTTATCGGGCAAGATGATAATAGTTTGGAAAGAAGAAATTGTCACTACTCTTTAACAGGTGCTAAAACTGTGGTGACTTACCATATTTTTCGGACTGTAAGATGCACCTGAATACAAGATGCACCTAAATTTAGAAGAGGAAATCAACATTTTTAGGCTTTTTTGGCCTTTTTTTTTTGCTTTTTAAAGCCCATTTTTGAGTCTTTTTTGGCCCATTTTTTCAGCTTTTTTCAGGCTGTTTTTTCAAAAACAATTGGCTGAAAAAAGCCTAAAAATAGGCTGAAGAAAGCCTTGAAAATGGGCCAAAAGAAGCCTTAAAAACGGGCCAAAAAAAGCCCTCAAAAATGAGACGTGCAAAAAAATGGCCAGTGGGTGGGCGGGGCTTCAGCAATGTTCCATCTGTAAGACACACATACATTTTCACCCCCTTTTAGGAGACAAGAGAGTGTGTCTATAGTCTGAAAAATACCGTATTTTTCAATTCATTGTTTAAAAACTGCCCTTTCATAATGGCTATCCATGGCTATATGGATATTATGAAATCCAGAACTGCAAATAGTACAAAGCCCAATGTCCTGCACACCCCACAAAACACATTAAAACACAATCCTAAATTAAAATATTTAATACATGGGTAATCCTTGATCTACGACTATTCATGGGGAAGCTGCCAGGGAAGGTGGCAAGTCACTGGGATAAGTATCCCCCACCTCCTCCTCCAGCTCCTCTGTGCACATACCATACTAGTTATTGGCATCACACTCTCTCCCAACATGAGCTGCATTTTCTTGAATTTGTGTCACACTCCTGCATTTCTCCCCCACTCATGCTGGACTCTCATATATCTCTCCCAACCTTCATCTCTCATGCACCCTCCCTGACCTGTGCCTCTTGTGCACCCCCCCATTTCATTCCCAATCCTTATTGCACTTGTACTCTCCCTTGCTGTACCTCCCTTGTGCCCCCTTCCACCATCCCCTACCCAGTAGCAGGGACTTATCTGTCTGCTGGCCTGGAACTTGCATCTTCTTGCCAGGTGTAAGCATTTATGTTATAGCAGTTATCAGTATAATGTAACTTCATCATGTTTCTGAACTATTTTTTTTTAAATTGGAGTACTCTTGTTACTAATATATTAAAAAATCTAGCAAAAGAGCAAAAAATGAAGATTGAAGTACCATAATAAAGCTGATATTATATTTTGAGCTGGTTCAACTATTATAATATAGCAGGATCAGTTCAGGGATTCACTTTTGGTAAGGATGATGATGTCGATGATGATGATTTATAAAATTTTATGTATTAAGGTTACCAGCATTTTAACCCTCTCATGTTTAACCTTCATTGCAGGTTTAAAAACAAGATTCTTAGGAGTTGCAAACAACACATATTCAGGACTTCAAGTGCAAATGGCTTACAGTCAGTAGTGGGTTTCAGTATTTTTATCTACCGGTGCTGTGGGTGTGGCTTGGTGGGTGTGGCATGACTTGGTGGGCATGGCAGGGGAAGGATACTGTAAAATCTCCATTCCCACCCCACTCCATGGGGAGGTTACTGCAAAATCCTCATTTCCTCCCAATCAGATGGGACTTGGCAGGCAGAGAATAGATGGGGGGTGGGGGCACTAGTGGGATTCAGCCAGTTCGCATCACTTTGAGAGAACCGGTTGTTAACTTTATGAGCAGTTTCACAAACTGGTTGTTGGAAGAAATCAATAGGGCAGAGAACCGATCATTAAATTACTTGAATCCCACCACTGGGCGGGGCCAGTCAGAATTTTTACTACCGGTTCTTTGAACTACTCAAAATTTCTGCAACTGGTTATCTGGAACTGGTCAGAACCTACTGAAACTCACCTCTGCTTACAGTATGTCCACTCCTGGTGAATGAACAAATTATATAACCAGCCTCATAATCATGAATTTTCCTCATCTCCTATCTAAAATTCAACTTTAATATCGCAGTGTGTTATTTTATTAGAAGAAAAATAAACTCAGCTGAGATTTGTGAGGCAAAAACATTACTATTCAGATAAATAACCAGTTATTATATGCTAGCTTCATTCGGAGTGCCTTGTAAAGTTCACATGCAAGAAAACATGCAGTTTAAAATAGCAATAACATTTTTTAAAATTCCAACCTTGGAAAAATAAGATACAGATACTGAAATCAGTCTACGTATATCAACATATTTTTCTTCATAAAATTTGAAAATTATATTAAGTGTGAACTGAACCCTAATATAATCCCACTGTAAACTTGGCACATTCCTGTCTCATAATCTTTTTTTTAGAATTAAGCTTTGATGAGCATAATTGAATATAATGTTAAATGTTACAATGTAACCAATATATACAGTGACAGCTGTGATCAATAATCACTACATACCAGAGCTATGTGGCTGTTATTCCAAGTATTATTATCAACTAGAGTAGTTCGATTTGCCATTCCAGCTATTTGATAGCCATAATCCCACCAAGACATTACTCTTGCATGTTCATCTGTATTTTGTCTTAGCCAATAATATGCTTCCCTAAAGTCATCCAAAATGTTCCTTGTGCTATTAGAAAAATAAAAGTTAAGATTGTGTCAAAATAATTCTCACTACGTATTAGCAGTGCTTTAACTACAATATATTATAAATAATGGATACATAAAAAATAGTGAATCTTACCCATCATGATTGTAAGAGGCTAAGACAACACTTGGACTGGAATAGGCATTGCTGGTTACCCATGTACAGTGAACAGCGAACATCATCAATAGCATTAACATTAACATTGTGACAATACTCTTTATATTGGGCCCAAGACCTTCTTCAGTTTTTTCCTGCTCAGATATATGTTTCCTCACTTTACCTGCCTGAGCAAAGAAAATCTATCAGATTTCAGAGTTTAAATATCTCATTTTCAGTAATGAAAATCTCACAATTTCTGATTTTAAAAAGCACTTTAAAAATTGAAATATTTCAGGTGAAAATAGTTTTTCAAAATGGAATGTATGAAAGGATACTTAATAGTCTAAATCCGTCTTCATTTAATATATTCAACCATGTTTTGGACATTAATATGATATAATCATAACAAAAGAAGAAAAAAATGAACAGTTTGATGAAGAATGCAGAGATCATAAACAATAGGGGGTCCCCAATCTACTGGGCTGCGGACTGTTTGAAGGTGTGGAGCTTCATTGTGAGTGCAAGGGTCCTTCACTCCAGTGCCCTCCACTCATGCGTGAGCGCCTGCTGCTCACATGTGAAACTCCATTTCCACGAGAGAAAGGCACGCCATGCCCACTGCTTACACCAATGAAGCTGGGTGTGTGCACCTGCCACTCCTCTGCCCCGCCCCCCGGCAGTGGGCTGCCAAGGTGGAAAAGCTGGGGACCGCTAATAAACATTATTTCCATTTATATGATTTTTATCTACGTTAAATATTTGTTTAAATTAATTTAGATAGATATCAAGCTTTTCAAGGCTCACCTTATCATAAAGGTTTCCTGGATTTCTTTTATCATCTTCATCACTACTATCTTCTACTGGAGGATTTTCTCTCTTCATATCATCACCCAAATAATGTTCAAAAACATTTGAGAAAGCAATGGCTGACAACATACAAACCACTGGAGTCAAAGTTAGCATCAGGCGAACCATCACTCCAGCAAAATAAACAGCACTGATTGCATACAAAGCCACTGCAAAGAGACACAGACGTTCAGTTTTAATATTTGGTTTCTCACAGATGCAATTTTTCAAGTGCATTATAAGCTTGCATTAAAGCTTGAATGTTTATTTCCTAGAAGTTCATATGAATAAAACTTTATCATTGTTTGAATTATATCATCCTTAAAAAGAAGGGGCTATTTAATGATTGCTAATTTCTTGCTGCAGCTCATGCCCACCTAGAAGCTTGAAAGTATGCAAATGCAACTAAATTAATAGGTACAACTTTGGTGGGAAGTAACAGCATTCTGTGTGTGCCTTTGCCATATAGTCATGCTGGCCACATGACTACAGAAATTGTCTTTGGACAATGCTGGCTCCCTCAGCCAAGAAACTGAGAAGATCACTATGCCTGGAGTCGAACACAACTGACAGGGAAACCTTTACCTTTTTAGTAAGTAGCAATTGTTCTAGTGGTCAACTTTTGTCATCATATCAGCTTCAACATTTTCAATCTGTTCTTACATTTTGACTGGAGTAATTTTTGCTGAATCCACCATTACATACAGTGAATTCAGAAAGTATTCATACCTCCTTCACTTTTGTCAATTTTGTTATGTTGATTCTGATTCTAGAGTTGTTCACAAAACTGAAATAGCACATTGGCATAAGTATTCAGACTCTTTGCAACAACACTTGAAATTTAGCTCAGATGTCTTCCATTTTTCTTGACTGTTGCTGACATGTTTCTACACCTTGATTGAGGTCTACCTGTGGTAAATTATATTGATTGGATTGGATGATTTGGAAAGGAACACATCTCTCTATAGAAGGCCTCACAGTGGACAACGCATACTGTAGCAGAGCAAAAGCCATGAGGTCAAAGGAACTGTCTGCAGAGTTCAGAGGCAGGATTATTGCAAGGTACAGATCTGGAGAAGGCTACAATAAGATTTCTGCTGCACTGAAGGTTCCTAAGAGCACATAATTCTCCAATGGAAGAAATTTGGCACAACCAGGACTCTTCCAGAAGCTGG
>JANHZT010003945.1:32852-44073 GCA_032468215.1 Stegonotus admiraltiensis
TAGAATAGATTATTGGGGTTTTATTTTGAGCCAAAGTTGATTTATTTTTTCCTTGAAATTGATTGTAATTTTATTTGTTTGCTTTGTTCTAACTGTACACCGCCTTGAGTCCATTGGAGAACGGCAGTCTATAAATCGAATAAATAAATAAATATTTATTTATGAAACCTGCATTTTTTTAAAGAAAAAGTAGAAGTTGAATGCTAAACTGTTAATCCTAAAATCAATTTCTTTTCAACAGCCAAAGTTTGTAGTTTTGATATGCTAGGATAATTTTCCAAACATATTTCCCTCCTTCAGTATCTTGGTGCTCTATTGTTGTCTTGCACAATTGGAAGGCACATGAGGCATAAATTGAACTTTCAAATAATATGGACTCTTTTTTCTTAATGAGCTGCAGCAAAACTAATGGGAAGTATCTTCCTTCAGTCTTAGACTCTGAGGACTGAAAGTGCCATGCTGCTTCTGCTGCAAGTTTCAATTTTAGTGACTCGAGGTTTTGCTTAGTGAAGCAGCTAAAACAAGGGAAAAAATATTGAAAAATCCATTGATTTTTCTTTGTGGTTTGATTCATATTTTATTTGATTGTATTAATGCATATATTTTACATAGAATCATTTGACCCAACTCTTAATACTTCTAGCTATGGTAATAAACCAGCAGAGGTTGTTTTGTGTTGGTTTTTGCTGCAATGATATTCTCTTGGGGTTCAGCAATTCATTACAGAAACAAATCCCTGAAATCCTATGCTCCTCGAACAGCTTTTCAGGCAAATATAAGTATAATCAAATATGTTTAGCGCAGGTGTGTCTAAATGTCACACGACAATAAAAAATGTAAAACAATAAAGGAAGTTTTTTATTTATATAGATTATATTATATATTTGATATATATACATAAGGAAGGCTGAGCGTCAAAGAATTAAAGCCTTTGAACTATGGTGCTGGAGAAGACTGCTGTGAGTCCCTTGGTCTGCAAGGTGATCAAATCAATCAGTACTAGAGGAGATCAACCCTGACTGCTCTTTAGAAGGCCAGATCCTGAAGGTGAAACTGAAATACTTTGGCCACTTAATGAGAAGGAAGGAATCACTGGAGAAGAGCTTGATGCTGGGAATGATTGAGGACAAAAGAAGAATGGGATGGCAGAGAATGAGGTGGCTGGATGGAGACACTGAAGCAGTAGGCATGAGCTTAAATGGTCTCCGGGGAATAGTAGAGGACAGGAAGGCCTGGAGGAAAGTTTTCCATGGGGTCACAATGGGTCGGACATTACTTTGCAACTAACAACAACAATGTATTTGATATGTGGCTCAAGACAACTCCTGTTCACTCAATGCAGTCCAAGGAAGGCAAAGGATTGGACAACCATGATTTAGAATATGCTGCTCTGACTGCATCCGGCTATAAAAACTGCAAAAGAAAATAAGCTATAGGATTTTTTTTCTCTGTAAAATTGTTCACTTGTACAGCTTTGGCATAATAGTTGCAGTTTAAATTCTTAAAATAGTTTGCAAACTGAACTGTAGTTTTCAGATGAAAGAAATATAAAAGAACCCAGATCAAATAGAAAGGACAGGGATTTTCTTTAGGTAGGACACAGTGGTGGGGTGCTCCTGGTTCTGTCTGGTTCTTCAGAACCGGTAGTAAAAGCAGTGGGAGGCTCTGCCCACATGCCCGGATGTCATAATTGATGATCAGTGCACGTGCAGAAGCACGCAAAAGAGAGTCCACGAAGCAAGCAAGGGTGTGTGCTCCCATTGTGAACTGGTAGTAAAGGTAAGTAGAACCCACCCCTGGTATGACAGAAGATGCTGTCGGAGTGTCACATAATTCAACATGGAGCAGCAGAGGCAACAGCTAGAAGAACAATCAGCTAGAAGATCCATGGTGCAGGCTAAAACCTGGGAAGGATCCTGAGGCAGCTGAAGCCAAAGAAAGAGTCAGAAAAAGGAATCAGAACACTTTACAGTGCAGCCCTGGTGGAAATGAAAGTCCAAATGGTTCAGCTTCTCAATAACTGGATACAAGTGTATATGTTAAGAAAATATTACTGTTCCTACAAATGTGCTAAAGATAATAAGTAAGTAAAATTAGATTCCAGGTGTTTGTTTTATAAAGTATGGAATAGAAATTTGTTGCTATAATTATATTTGTTAGAGTGCATATTTGTGTATAATTAGATTTGTGTACATGTTTATGCTTGGTCAACACACATACACATTCTATCCACTAAAATTCTTTGCACCAAATACATTTTGTTCTTAGTTTGTATAGCAATAAACAACACTATTAACTATGAGTGAATACTTGGCTTTTTTCTAATCTGTGTTTATTTTCCAACAATGTATTATAGTGCTTATCCTTCTTTCTCAGAGCCAGTTTCATTCAGTTTTGGGGAAAGGGGAAGATTGTGTTTTCAAACCCTCATTTGTAAGGTGCTTTAAGACCTGATTTTATATTTCCCTCATGTTTCCCTCCACTGGAACAGTCAACTGTTGGTCTGTCAATATGCATATGATGCCCAATTGTCAATTTCAACCCTCAACTGGCAAAGTAGTGTTGTCAGTCATTTGTCCCAGTCTCTGGAGACGGTAGTTCTGGATGGGGAAAAAACTATTCAGGATCAGTTTTGCCAAATCTGTCAGGCTGTGTTATTTTTGTGGGGGAGGGGGCTTACCGGATCTGGGGACCTTACATCTTTATACTTGGATATGTACTTCCACTCAGGATAGTGCAAAACCTGAACATCAGCTTCGTAGAGTTAAGTTTACAACTCTTAGTGCTTTTTTAGCAACGCTGTTACAGTGAACTTTGGAGCATAGATCATCAGAGATAAGTACACCTAGGTCCTTAACAAAGTGAGGGTCATCTCCTAGGTCTATTGCAATGTCTTCTACATGGGACTGCCTTTGAAGACCATTATGAAATTACAACTGATCCAGAATAAAGCAGTACAGACAGAATTCAGTGTGCTTCAGTATACACCAGTGGTGGCTTGCTACCAGTTCGCTCCAGATTGGGCGAACCAGTAGTGGCAGCTAGGGGCTCTGCCCACCCACCCGGATGTCTCATGCAGAAGCTTCTGCACATGTGCAGAAGTGTCATATGTGTGAACACGTGCGCCTGTGAGCAAACCGATAGTGACTGAAACTGAAACCCACTACTGGTATACACACGTGATTCCACTTGGTTACTTGAGGGCTTCCAGCACAATTCAAGGTACTAGTTATCATACATAAGCTGCTTCATAGTATAAGGCAAAATTATATAAGGAACTACCTACTTTCCATGATTTCTGCCATCCAGTAAGTTAACTTACTACTCTTTTGTGCTTTTAGCTAATATGCATGGCTCTTTTAAAAATTTCCCTCTCCCATTAATCATCAGCTGTCCCAGATCCAATTCACTGCAAAGCATGGATCCCATCTTAAAAATCATATAAATGGAATATGGTATTATTAGCAAGAAATGGATTTTTTCTACCAGGATTTTATGTCCATACTGTCAAGCACAAGGAACCAAAATGAACTAAACAGAATTGCTTTTTTACCTATTTACAAGAATCTCACTAGACTCTACTTACCTTTACTACCAGTTCACAATGGGGCCGTGTGCATGCGCAGAAGCATTCTGATGACGTCAGGGTCGGTGGGCAGAGCCTCCCATCAGTTTTTCTACCAGTTCTATAGGACCGGTGCAAACCGGGGGCAACCCACCACTGCACTAGACTGAATGCATTCTTTTGGGAATAGCCAGCTAAGGGCTTCAAATACTTAGAGGATGTCAAGTTGGCATTGCCCTGCAAGGCTTCTAAGCTTATCAATCTCTTTACTCCTTCATTCATTCTAGCTGGGTATTCTACCATATCTCCATTGGTAAGAGTTTTTGCATTTTTGAGGTAGTTAGCTGTACACAGGTCTCTCTGTGACTGACATTCTTACTTATGCAAAAATCTGCATAAGGCTTCTTTAATGCAACTATCCATACAAAAGTAAATTTCTATCAATAGGGTGAACAGCAATTAAAGAAGCATATTTTTTTTCCAAAGATCAAATAATTATTTTAAGGTACACATGAAATTGTAATGGCAGGGGACTGAGGTTCATATGTAATATCAGTGTAGCCTACCCTTCTCGATTTCTTCACCCCTATCATATTTGCATTCAACCTGTAGGCAGCAAGAGGAAAAAAAGAGAAATTGATATTTGCTTGGCTTTATGTTATTAAAAGAACATGTCCTAGTTCTCAATGAAACTGCATTAATCTGCAGATCATATCATAAAGCAATTATGATGCAGCTAGGATCTGTAGAATCCTTTTTCCTATGGCAAATTATTTGACCATAAATAGCTTTTCCCTTATTTGTTTCCATCCAAGCAGCTTGCCCATTGGTTTATCTTAGAAAGGAACATAAGATGGTTTTTTGTTCTAGTTAAGACTTGCTTGAAGAATAACACCTTTTTGAGCTCTGGTAAGTATCCATATACTTTCTTTTTCTTTGAACTTAATTTCTGGTTTGTTTCTTTTTTGTATTTTATTCTTGCACTTTCATTTTGAACTACTCTATAGTTTTGACAACTGATGTCCCCCTATGGCTCATTTTTGTCTCATCTCTCACTGCTGATCAAATTCCCCACTGATAAGAAGGTACTCAGATCTACTGAAGATGTACTTTCAAGACATCTGGAAAATATCTCAAAGTAAGAATAAGAAGATGAAAGCCAGATATTGCTGAACAGCAGAGAATCCACAGACTTCACTGTTAGCTCAGAAGAATCTTGTAATGTAATACAATAAGTGCTACCAAGACAGCAGTGAAATTCTTTCTTGAATATTCACAAATGAAAGTTATTTTAAAGAGCCAAGAAGAGAATAAATAGAAGAAACTGTGGTTAGCACAGTATGTGTCATAAAATGAAATTCATAAATCATTGTGAATTACAATAAATTCTGTGTATACTACTACAATTTTTCTAATTTAAGTTCTATAAAACTGATACATAAATTGATACATAAAGAAATCCAGACTCTGAATATGACAGAAATCCATGTATTGAATTGCACTTCAGTAACTTTACAACTTAAATATAATTTGACACAGAATTTAAATCAAACTTCTGTATCCTATTTATTTTACCTACATTACTCTAGACCATAGCTTAAGATATTCTTTTTTCCATAAAAGTGATCAAAAATTATATAGTACATCACAGCACTTTAAATAAAATATTGCTGGTTGAAAAGGGAGTTCAGCTTTTTAAGATTTGTTTCTTTCGGGAATGAATCATTTCCTAAATTTATTGAGGTTTACAACATTTCCACTAGATGTAAAAAACGATTTGACTTATCATTACATTTCCAGTAACTTATAGAAAATGAACTAGAGTATAAATGATAAAACATCGATTTTCTCTAAGTATAATATTTTTTGTAAATTTAATTCCTATTATGGCATACTTATTATCCCATCTAAATTCTGCATTCATTTAGTAATACCTTCTTTTACTTGCTTGGTTTCTAAGTTATATTTTATTATCAATTTATAAATCCAAAAACTCAGAGGCTCTGAGTTACGTACTGTAGGATTTTTGAATTCAGTCAAGTACGTTCCTCTTTTTTTTTTTTTTGCGATTCTTTGAGCCTTATTTATATCAGGATTTGAAAAGGTGGACCAAAACTATGTTAAGAAAGGCTCACAAAAGATTTTATCTTTCTCTTACTGTTAATCAGATTTTGTGATCTGAATAAGATTATTATCATTTCCCTTGAGTAAATTTCTTTCTGCTTTCTTACTCATAAAAATAAATATTTAATAGAAAAGTATCAGGGAATAGTTCTGTGCTAATTCTTTTTCTGCACTTCTCACAGACATTCAGTACACAGTGTGAAGAACTCACAGTCAGTTCTTCACACAAGGGTGTGAAGAACTGACTTTGCCAACTAGCATAGGGCTCGCAGTGCAGCATAAAATTCTGGAGGTGATTGGTGCCCTGTCTTTTAATTTTTTTAAATTATACTTTGTGTATAAATGTATTGTGTATACACACACACACACACGTATACACAGTACATTTATACATACATATATATATACATATACATGAACACAAAACAGTTCTAATCAAATCATGTTGTTTTATATCTTGAATCTTGCACCTGGGTTTTTTTTTAATAAATGCTAATAAATGCAAACCTATAAGCTTGCTTGAATATATAGGAAATTATAATTGATAAATACTGACTCAGCTGCAAAAGACAACCTGGAGACTCTTGTATAATTTTGAGGTAACTCTCTTTAATCAGTATAACTGCGAGGCATCACAACAGGTTGCCTCCTCCAACAGAACAGCGAACACTCTCTGACAGCCCTTATAGACCAGCTGTCAAGCAGACTAACCAACCACAATACTTAGAACGTTTTGTGCCCTTCCAACAGGGGGCTTAACTCTTGGAACACTCTCAGTACATAACACCCCTTCATCCCTGGAAAGCGCATGTGTAGTCTTGAAGGTACACTGGGCGGCGGTGGATTCGGCTCGAGGGTCGAGGACCCGCAGGTGGTAACTGCTGATACCTCTGTTGGACCTGGATGACTGGCAATGCGAGCAGGTAAGTGTTCTTCTTCCCCGTTGGATGCGGTATTGGCAGTTGGCGGTTTCTCTGGTGCTTTGTGGGTTGTGCATTTGCTGGCAGGCCTCATTGAACTTGGATGAGTGTGTGAATTTGGCTGTTCCTGAGCATCGGTCCTAATAGAACTCGGCTGTCTTTGTGCCCCGGGTTCCCCCGTTTCCCATTCCGACCCATGTATGGCTTTCCCCGGTGCCTATCTCAGCCATACCTGATCCTGGTGTCACCTCTGGACCCTTCCTTGTCCCATGTCTATTTTGCACGAGCAGGGTCCCATAATGGCCAGCACCTTCCCCAGCAGCCAGAGTGGCTGCCCAGCATAGTTACAGGCACAGACCAGTGTTCCTTCACTCAGAGTCTGGTGGGTACTAGATGAGGCTAACGGTTTGCTTCGGGCATAACAGGGGTGTAGCCTATTGAGTATGGTTCTCAGCCAGCAGCCCATGAGGAGTTCTGCCGGGCTGCGGTTAGTAAGAAGGCAAGGGGCAGAATGCTGTATGAGTAGATACTCGGCTACCTGGGCAGGCCACCCTCCCGGGCCCATGCATCCCAGTGCCTCCTTTGTTGTTCTTACGGCCCTTTCAGCCAAACCATTTCCGGCCAGATGGTAGGGGGAGATAAGGCAATGTTGGATCCCTAACCCTGCCAGGAAGAGCTCGAATGTGGACGCTGTAAGCTGAGGACCATTGTCTGACACTATTTCATCGGGCAATCCATGTGTGGCAAATAATGCCCGCAAGGCCCATATGACGGCGTCTGCGGAGGTCAAGTGCATCAGAATTGCCTCAACCCACTTGGAGAAAGCATCGACTATAATCAAAAACACCTGGCCCTGGAAGAGTCCCACGAAATCGATATGTAAGTGGGGCCAAAGTCCTCGGGGGTCTTCCCACTCCCTGGGTTTCCCTTTTGGTGGCAGGGGTCTGGATTCCTGGCACTGAGGACAGGTAGATACCCAGTCAGTGATGCAATTGTCTAAGTTTGGCCACCATAGGTAGGCGCGTACCAGGACTTTCATACGCACTATCCCCGGGTGGCCAGCATGCAGGGTGGCAAGGATAGATTTTTGCAAGGGGGAGGGAACCACTACCTGGTGCCCCCATAATAAACACCCCCCCGAGCCACTAATTCCATTTTACGGAGGGTGTACGGTTGCCACTCAGGGTTCACTGCCCTGCTAGGCTAACCCCGTAAGACCCAGTCAAGGATCGTGGAAATCTCAGGGTCCCTGGCGGAAACTCGGGCAATGTCGGAGGCTGTTAAGGCAAAGGGAGAACTGTCAATCAGGAGGACCGTGGAGGTAGGAGCCAGGTCACAGAGGAATGTTTTGATTGGGCAGTGGCTCAAAGCATTTGCATGGGCCAAGTGCTTACCAGGCACGTAGGTAAGCATATAGTCATAGGCAGACAGGAAAACTGACCACTGGGTAAGTAGGGGGAAAAGGATATGGGGAGTTTGGCAGTCCCCGGACAACAGACCTAAAAGGGGTTTGTGGTCAGTCAGCAAGGAGAAATGGTGACCATAGAGATAGTCGTGAAACCGCTTAACCCCCGACACTAAAGCTAAAGCCTCCTTGTCAAGCTGAGAGTAATTTCTCTCAGCTGGGGCCAGAGTACGGGAGAAAAAGGCCACACGGGCTTCCCTGCCATTTTGGAGGGCATGACTGAGGACTGCACCCATGCCGTAAGGTGAGGCATCACATGCGAGCACTAAAGGGAGAGTTTCCGAGTACTGCATGAGTGCTGAGTTCGAAACGAGCAAGCTCTTGACAGCAGTGAAAGTGGAGGAAGTCCTACCATCCCAGACCCACGGTGCCCCCCGATCCAACAACCGGTGCAAAGGCTCCTCTACGGATGCCTTATGCGGCAAGAAAACAGCGTAGAAATTTAACAGTCCTAAAAAAGCTTGCAGCTCAGTTTTGGATTTAGGAGGAGGCACATCCAATATGGCCTTGGTTTTGGTGGGGGTTGGATGGATTCCTTTACCATCAATTAGGAATCCGGGGAACTCCACTTCCAGTATGGCAACAAGGCACTTATCCTTCTTGACGGTGAGGATGACACGCTGGAATTCTGTCAGAACTCAGCCGAGTCTGGTCATCAGTTGGTTGACGTTTGTGGCAGAAACTAAAACATCATCAAAATAAGGGGCGACCCCGGGGATACCCTGGAGCAACCTCTCCATCAGGCTCTGGAAAATCCCCGGGGCGACAGAGACACCGAACTGCAGGCAATGGCACCAGAAGGCCCCGCGGTGCGTGACAATAGTCTGTGCCTTGGCTGTCATGTTGTCAACAGGCAGTTGTTGATATGCCTGAGATAAATCAAGTTTTGTGAAAATCGACCCATGTCCCAGTGAGTGTAACAAATGGTGGACAACCAGAATGGGATAAGCGTGGGCTTGTAGGGCGTGATTCAGTGTTGCTCGGTAGTCGGCACAAACACGGATTGAGCCATTTGCCTTCATCGCTATCACCCTGGGGGTCTCCCACCATGCATGGTCGACCGGTTCTAGGATGCCTTGTTGAATGAGCTTATCCAGCTCTGCGTCCACTTTAGGGTGCAATGCAAAAGGCACCCTGAGTGGTTTGAGGCGCCAAGGAGGCATGTTGGGATCGAGGCTGAAAGAAACTGGGGTGCCAGTGTACTTGCCCAAAGTGTCAGAGAAGACAGTAGGGAATTCTTTAGTTAAGGTATCGAGTTCAGACGAGTGGATGGCATGGATGCCGTGGCATCAAACCAATTAAGGCCCAGGAGACTAGGAAGGGATCCATCCACAATCACTAATGTCAGCCTGCCAGCAAAATTCCGGAATCTACCCGGAAAGTCCCTGTCCCCACTACTGGGATGAGAGTGCCTTGGTAGTCTTTTAAGAGAAGGGCACAAGGTTCTAATTGGTGCTTAGCTAGTTTTGGCACCAGCTGCTTGATCGTACTCCAGGAAACAATAGAGGTAGCAGAGCCAGTATCTACTTCCATCTGGCATGGCTGCCCTTCAATATAGACTGTCAGATAGATCTCCTGCCTTCCCGCCACTGACGGCGGGCTTACACTATTGACAGCAGAAAATCCCCTCTGGTCTCGCGCCTGCGCATTCAGCAGCCATGTACGTTGTTGCCTATTTACCTCAGCGGGGAATCTCTGGCTCATCTGCAGCTGTGCAGACCGGCATACTCTTGCAACGTGTCCTCAGTGACTGCAATGCCTGCATATTGCCACCTTAAACTTGCAGGACACACATAGATGGTCGCCTCCACAACTGAAGCATTTGGATGGACTGTCCGGCATTTTGCGAGGAATTGTGGCCTTACACTTAGTTTCCCTAATGCGGCAAACTTCTAACTCCTCCTTTGGATTGGAAAGGTCCTCATCCTTGATTTCATTTGTATTGCTTACTTCTTTCTCCGCCTTTGGTGGGCTCTGGCTTCTGGGCAATTTGGCAATGGACAAGGCGGCTAATTCCACTGCACATGCCTCATCCAACGCCGCTTGGAAGGTCAACTCATGGTTAGCAATTAACCACTGCTTCAGATTGTGATCCCTGACTCCGCTAACAAGGCAGTCTAGCAAATAATCATCCAGGTTCACGAATTCACAATGCCTGGCTGCCCTTCACAATGCAGTGACATATTGATTAATTGACTCCCCCAGAGCCTGGTCGTGGTGATAGAAATGTTGGCAGCGGGCTATTCTGGATGGGGCCAGCGCATAATGTCTTTTAAGCTTGCCCATGAACTCTTCCCAAGTCCCAGAATGTATGGATTGAGGGGCCATTAATGTCATGGCCGTTTCGAACATCTGCGTTCTGCAGAAACTTAAGAAATAAGCCCTCTTCCGCTCCGGTGACAAGTTAGTATAATCGTTGGCAATCAAGAAACACTTGAATTCGGCCACATAGGCATCCCATGATTCTTTACCCTAACTGAATGGAGGGAAATTGTGTGAAGTCACCATGCTAGTTACGTTTACTAGTCGACATTACCTTCTCAGTGAACCACAGGTACTTGACTTGGTTTTTTTATTTTCCCCCCTCAGGTTCGTCGTCATCCCACCTTTGTCGTCAGTGATAAATACCAACTCGGCTGCAAAAGACGACCTGGAGACTCTTGTATAATTCTGAGGTAACCCTCTTTAATCATTATAACTGCGAGGCATCACAACAGGTTTCCTCCTCAAACAGAACAGCGAGCACTCTCTGACAGCCCTTATATACCGGCTGTCAAGCAGACTAACCAATCACAATACTTAGAACATTCGTGCTCTTCCAACAGGGGGCTTAACTCTTGGAACACTCTCAATACATAACAATAATAGTACCATATTTTGATAGAAATAAAAATATGAGGCCAACTAGAATCTAAGATTCATGCCTCAAATTCTGGAAAGTTAATGACATTTAGTAAACAAAATGCTGAGATATATGGACCAACAATCTAATTATTAATACAGCATCTTTCTATCCACTGTTCAGATTATAAATATTATGCAGGTATAAAATATGGATACAAGATATTATATAAAATAGGAGCTCTGGTGGCTCAACAGACTGGAAGTCTGTTATTAACATCTGCTGCTTGCAATTACTGCAAGTTC
>JANHZT010003947.1:3538-15678 GCA_032468215.1 Stegonotus admiraltiensis
AAACCGGGTCCTCATTTTACCCACCTTAGAAAGGATGGAAGGCTGAGTCAACCTTGAGCTTGGTGAGAATTGAACTCACAGTAATTGCAGGCAGCTGGATGTTAAATACTGCCCTTAGTAGGAGGCATTAATCTCCTACGTGACTCAGGCTCCTTGAAACAGGTCTACCTGTTTCTGTATTTCACTATCTATCTTGTAATTTTTTTCTCATACAGTTTTTCCCACTACCAACATGTTTCTTCTAAAGAATCATTTTTGACTGAAGAAAAGTGAGTTTTTGGATGAGGTAGGACACATAATAAAAAATTAGGAGGATTTTGTTCCAACCATAACATTTCTACTCAACCGGCATAATCTGAATCTAACACACTAATCTACCACTACCTCTTCTTAGTAGTCAATCTATTTGCTAGTTAGGTATACTCGTATTGATCTATGCCACGTTGCTTTCCACTGCACCAGCCCAGTTCACATGCCCTATTTATCAAATCATATTCACATTTCAGTTTTGTTGGTCAGATTGGAAATAAATTAAAAATGCATTATGGAAAGGATTGTTATGCTTTCATGAGGAATAATTTCAAATAAATTTTCCCCACAGTATTATAATGGGTCATGAGGAGCTCAAAATCTTGGCTCCCTTGAGTGCTTTTAGCATTTGGATGGACATCTTTTGCAAACACTCCAGTCAGCTAAAGGCTGGGAATGAAAATATTGTTCTATATTATATTTCTTTGGAGAGAAGCAAAATAGAGCTCCAGAATTCATAAAGGTAAGGGCAAAAGGCCAACTTTTCTCAAATTTAGCTTCAGCTTTTCATTTCTGAAATGAAACTCTATGCCTTGTTTTTAATATTGTAAGAGGCATCCTAATGCAAAAAAAAATGATATCTTCAGCAAAGTAGTTATCTGCTCTCTCCATCTATTGACCAGATCCAATCCTTCTGAGGGACATCAAAATGCTGAGCAGACACCTGTCATACAAAATAAATTGCATTTATGTTTTGTCAAAATTATTGGGAAAAGCAAAAGCACCAGTCTGCTGCCTTACCGCCCTTTGACAGAACTTGCTATGTCAGTCAGTGATGATTGATACCAAACTTCTGTTTGTCAGATTGCCCTCTGACAAACAATTTTCTGGCAGATTTATAGCTGAATTTTCAAATCTCTCTTCTCCACTTCTCAGTAAATTCAGAAAAAAAGTCTTTTTATGTTACACTGGAGGTGAACTCAGACTCCATTCCACTTCCTAAGGATGATGACCCTCTAGTCTAGTTTAATAAAGAACACATCATTTGGTTGTTTTCTGGCAAATATTTTCGTTACCAGGCTAGATAATACCACCAGTGCCCATGACAGTGGATTTTGACATCACAAAGGGAATAACCAAGCTCAGGAAACAGCGGAACCTAACAGTTCAATCTTGTTGATATACAGTATATTCTCCACTATTGGAAATAACATTCAATGAGGAATTGCAGTGGTACAGTGTGTGTTTGTGTGTGTGGGGGGGATGCCTCAGGATTCTACTTTTTTTCCATTCCTTTTCAACATCTATCTGAAACTGCTGGGTGAGGTCATCTACTAGTTTGGGGTTCGGTATCATCAAGAGGCTGATAATAATTATATCTTCCAACTGCAGACCATCCAAGTGAAACTGTCAAGGTTCCGTCATAGTACCCGAAAGCTGTCCTGTTTGGATGGGGAGGAACTGTTTCTAACTCAATCCTAGCAAGGTTGAGTAGCTGTGCATGTTTGGCCAACCACATCTAGGGACACTGCATCTTTGATCTTGGATGCCTAGCACCTCTCCTTTCAAGACTGGTATGCAATCTGGGGGTCCTCCCGGATTGCAACTCCTGCTTGAAGACCAGATATCAGATGTGGTCAGAAAGGCCCTTTATCCTGCTTGTAAACTACCCAGAGTCACTTTTGGTGAGAGGGATAGCTATGTAAATTTGCTAAATAAATAAGCAAAAAACTACATTTACATGATTACCTATAAGGGAGTATGTGAAAATGTCATATCTTCTTGTTTATTTATCCATTTTGGAATAATTTTATCTGTTGTTATCTGACCTGTTTGCTATTACGAATTAGAGTATAGTGAATATAATAATATTATATAAGAGTACTATTGAATTGTTCAGCCTTGAAAATCTAAATTATATAAAAAAAATATAACACTATATTAGACTGTTCATAATATATGACCTAACATTTAAAAATGGACAGTCCCAATAATAATTTCCAAACAGTATACATATTTCTTATCATAGTATTTGACAGAATTGTATTCTGACAGATATTTCCCTTGAGAGTTATCAGTCAATTTAAACAAGAAATAGAATTATATTTATTGCCAAAATCATGTCTTTTTTTAAAAAAAGAGCATTGTTGTAAGTATTTGTGTATGACTGTATTGACTGGTTTAAAATTCTAAAGATTTACCTCTTGGATTTCTTGTGACTTAAAACACTGTCCTGCTGTTAACGATGCACAATTTTATGGTACTTGCAGCTGTGGCAATTAAATGCTTAAAGTAATGAGTCACTGTAACATTGTACAATAAACAAATGGTCATAAAAACATACCAACCGATATTCATGGATGGGTTGATAGAAGGGGGCTTTACTTGGTATTTGCACAAAAAAAGTTGTAAACATTTCCCCCTCTTTGTGATATGCAATATGTGTATGTTTGTGTGTGTATTTAGCACCCCAATTCCAAAGCTATTCTTTTGTTTCAGCCGCTGAAGCAGTGACTAAGATGGCTAAATAAAATTATGGATTTTTTTACAAGCTGTATTTAGTTTCATCACTGTTCATTCAATGTTCTTATACTATTCAGCTTAGTATGTGTTTGCATACCTATGCAGGGTTATAGGTGCAAACCTATACAGTGTGGTCACTAGTTATTTAAAAATCTGAAAAAGCAGTTAACAATTGCTGTCATTGTCTTAATCCTCATGTAGTGTCCTTCCCAGAGTCTATTCTCCATTTTCCTCAACACAGAAAAACAATATAAGAATTTTTGTTGCTGTTGTTAGTTACCAGATTTTTGATAATAAGGCATCTGAAAGTTAAATTTCTTGGTACTAGTGGTATGAAAATGATAGTATCGCCGACAAATATACCCACTAGCAAAAAATACTGAAGAATCCCAGTTTACTTTAATTGGGTAGCACCTTTCAGACTATTTTTAAAATCGTTATTTACAGCTCAAGCCAGAGAGCCAATTTGGTTTTGTGGCTAAGGTACCAGGCTACATAAAAGGAGTCTGTGAGTTTTTATCCTGCCTTAGGCATGAAAACTGGTTAGTCAATTCCTGTCACAACCATGGATCAACATTCAGCTGCTCTGAAAAGAGAAAAAAAAAGGACTCTGCACTTGCAGGAAAATGCTAGGAAGAAAAAAAAAATAGTTTAGTCCACTCAAACACATAATTAATAAGCTACCTGCCATACCAGGCAACGACACTACATTTTCTCAATGCTGGGTGGCAGGTACATATTGCATATAAATAATAATCCCACTTGAAGCAGTTTCTCACAAGCAATAACAATAGGACAGTGATGCTGATATGGGAACTAGACCCTGCAACAGGTCAGGATGTCTTCTTTGCCCACGTGCACCCCAACATTGTCATCACAGTCCCTATAATTTTGTAACATTAGTAGCACCTTCACATGCTCTTCTTCCAATGTGACAAATGTCATCATTTGCCAGCACTGCTCCTCTGGATTTTACATAGACTTTGTACAAAAGAATAAATGGACATTATTTTAACATTAAAACTCAAAATAAGGACAAATAGCAGAGCATTTAACCTCCTTGGATGCTCTTTGGATCTCAGAACTAGCTATAGTTCATTTAAACTGTTGAACTTACATACGTCAAAAGGATTCAGCCAAACTCAGAAGACCTTAATAAACACAATGTATTTAACACAGTAGAATTGCTATTTAGTAAGATATTCAAAATGTGTCTCACATGTAACCTGTATTTACTTAACCCGTCATTTCGCACTGTCTCCCATCTCATCCCAAATTATACCCTACATCAGTCTAGCTTCTCAATCAATCTGATGAACTGAGCTGCAGCTCCCAAATGCCTTATGCTTTTAAAAAACAAAGTTGAAAAAAATGCTACTAGGCTTCTGATTTTTGACTATCATAAAGGGACTATCATAAAGGAAACTAAAGGTACGTGGTGGCTCAGTGACTCAGTGGCTAAGACGCTGAGCTTGTCGATCGAAAGGTCAGCAGTTCAGAATCCCTAGTGCCGCGTAACGGGGTGAGTTCCTGTTATTTGTCCCAGCTTCTGCCAGCCTAGCAGTTCAAAAGTACATAAAAAATGCAAGTAGAAAAATAGGGACCACCTTTGGTGGGAAGGTAACAGCATTCCGTGCGCCTTTGGCTTTTAGTCATGCTGGCCACATGACCATGGTGATGTCTATGGACAGCGCTGGCTCTTTGGCTTTGAAACGGAGATGAGCAACGCCCCCTAGAGTTGGGAACGACTAGCACATATGTGTGAGGGGAACCTTTATCTTTATCTTTAAATCAAAATGATTCTCCTCCAATAATTCATACTAATTTTATACAAGCCTTTTTGCACAGAAGTATTGAAGACTAATATATAAAATTTTATGTCTGTCCTTAAGATCGCAAAAAAATTTACATACATTCCTGAAATATTTTTCCTTAAACCACTTGTTCTAGTGTGCCTTTGTTGTTGTTGTTGTTCTCCATTTATTTGGAGGTGGGGTGAAGGTTGCCTTTGAGTCAGTCTTGAATCCCGACTGCCTGGATTACTCCCTAGCATTTTCTTGGCAAGGTTTTTCAGAAGTGGTTTGCCATTGTCTCCTTCCCACCCAACTAAGACAAAACTGGAACTCATAGTCTCCCAGTTTCTAATGCCTCAACCACTATATTAAACTGGCTCTTTTTTTTTTTTGGTTCTCTTTTATACTGACTTTAATTCCAGCGCTTTGTCAATACAGTGTTTCTTTAATATTTTAAAATATATTTTGTCTTTTTATGTTTCCTTTTTTTAGGCAACTAAAGCTGATTTTTTTTTTTTACTTCTAAATAATGAGGACTGTTCAGGAACAGAAACCTACAGAATGAAATCAAGTCCATCATGCATGTGATGCCTCAGAAAAATACACATCTAAAGGCTCATACTGCTTTGGACTCCAAATGGAAGACCATTACCTTCCATTATATCAAATCAATGCAAAACTCTTCTATCTTGTGAACTAGGGCAATAAATTGAGGGCTGGATGAGAATTTTTCTCTTTGAAGTATTTTCATTTCGAAGGTTGCTGCTGTAGGTTTTTTATTCCTGTCCATGGGAAATTTAAAAAATTAAATTCCATTTGCACTCTGAAATCATATAGTCCCAACTCTGATATTCTCACCTCTGCAATTTAGTATCCTGGAACATGGAAGAACAAATATGTATGGACTGTGCCATTACACTAAAGAAAAAAATACAAAAAGTAAAAAAAAAACCACTGTAATACCTATCCTTACAGCATTGCCTATAGAATTGTTTGCCCTTGTTAGTTAAAGTAGACACTGTTGTGACAATAATTCTTATTTTGTCACTTCCTGCCTATTTTTAACACATATGATATTAAAAATCTGTAAAAATAGTATTATTTTCTTTGAGACTTCTGTGGCCATCTTATGTGACTTGTGAATCATCAGCACTTGTCAACTTGTTCACTTCAACTGGAGTCATCAATTCAATTAATGTGACAACTTAAATATACACTCTTGAAATTCTAAATGCCACTGTATTATTCTGGGAAAGAGACATTTAGCTGAACATTAATACATACTTTTTATTAGCCTAAGTCTTGACTTTAATGTACACTTAGCATAAATTTGACATTTGTTACTATTGTTTATTTATATTATTATCTACTTTGAGGGTTCAGCATATGGATCATAACTCTATGAAGGAGGGGGAGAACTAGAATTGTTTTCCTAATTATGAAAAAGTGCCTTTCACAAATATCCCATTAATTCAGTACTGTCAGTGCTCCTCTGTGTTTCTTAGGCAGTTTTTTTTTCTTTCTTACCTGGACATGTAAGAGATCAAAGAGAGACCTTCCTCATACATCAGCAGATGTTCAATCAGTGAGGAATAATTTTATATCCGCTGGGAATTCTCTACAGCATCAGGCTAGAGAAAACTGTTTTGAAAACAGTAGACCTGAATTTATTTATAGGAACAATTATGTGCGAGATATGAAATATTATTGCCTTATAGGAATACCATATGTGAACATTTCACACAGTATTCTGACATGGCTGTACAAATTACTTTTTTCTACCGGACTATGGTTACAATAGTTTGTTTTCTTGTTTTGTTTGACATGGTTTTGTTTTTACAGTGTTCCTTTCCAAATGCCTACATTTTAAAAAGTATAAAATGTCAATATGTCAGAAAATGTTAGACTGAAGTGCCTGCTGAATCAGAACATTTTCCTGTGGTTCTTCAGCTACTGTGAAACACAGCTATAATATTCCAACTGTAAGACAGCAGTAATTCTTTCATTACAATTGATGCCTATTATTTGTTGAGCAATCTAGTGAAGCTCTAGGTAAGCTGTCATCAATTTTCCATAGGTGTTAGATATAAGCCTGCTACCTGGAGGTGCTGGAGACTGAACTCTAGTTCATTTGAAGGGCCTTGGATGATGGTCCCACCAATTCTTGCTTGCAAGCAAATGGTAGTTCTTCAAGATACTCCAGTGTAACATTCTTATTACTTTGTCATGACATTAGTTTTGGTCAGTCTGTGCAATCTTCTTGCAGCAGCTAACTGGGTAGTGCACTGTTTCTTCAGGCTCTTTGCAGAGGCAGAATTTGCTATATATTGCTGTCTTCTCAATTCTGGCTTTATATACCACAGGACTTAGTCATGTGGTATATAGGGCCCGTATTAGTCCCTCTGTCTCTTCTTCTTCTTCAAGTTTTTTTCTCTTAGGCTTGCCAGGCCTTGTTGTTATCTGCTTTGCATGTTTGTTTGTTTTTTAAAAAATATACCGAACATGTAATACTTTGCTTTGCCATGTCTCTTTTTCATTTTGTCTTTCTTGTAAGCCAGTTTGGTCTCTTCGGTATTCAATCAGCTTTCCTAATATAGTGGTTTCATCTTATTCATTGTCCCAGATATTCTTCCTGTGTCCTTTTTTCTTGTTCAACTGTCTGGTGTACTTGCAGCATTCCACGGCCACCTGTTTTCCTTGGTAAGTACAGTCTATCAATATACCTGCATAAATGAACGAAGGGCATGATTCGTTGTCATTATTTTCCTATCCTATTACTCCACTTGACTCCAATCCATTAGTCCAGCTGTATATTTATATTCACTGGAATTGCTCAGGTGTTATTTGCCTTGATTTTATTTCCACTATTGAGTTTAGACTTTAAGATTTTCTTCATTCTTATGATGTGTTCATTTTTAACTTTCTTCTTGACTTCAGTGTGCTTGATGTTATCAGTTTGAAGGATGCCCAGGAATCTGTGATGATCACCTTCATTCAGATTCTTGATGTTGTTTCCATAGGGCACATTGATTCCTTCAGTTTTCACTATTTTTCCTCTGTCAATTATGAAAATGACACATTTGTTCAGTCCAAACTCCTGTGTAGTATCCTGGCTGCATATACAGACAGTGTAGAGCAGTGATTCTATTTCAGATCCTCCCCATACAACCTCAGATCATCCATGTAAAGGAAGTAGGATAATCTGGCAGATGTTTTTGATATTTGATAGTCATGGGCTAACACATTCAGTATTGTTGACAGAGGAATCAGTGCAATAACAAATAGTAGTGATTATTATTATTTCAATATATATGGCCACCTATCTCATCTAAACAATTTTGGATACTCACAACAGGTAAAAGCAATCCCTTACTTCGGGGTAGAGTTTGGGCGACTGGATGGAGCTGAACCAGATGCCCTTCTCAATAAATTGAGAGACTCCATTTGGAACTCCCTTATTCTTATTCACTTTCCAACCTAAACAACATGGTAAGAATGTTATCAGCCCCTCTTCTCAGCTATATGTTGGGGATGAGTTATATCATCATTATATCTCTTATTCCACAGAGGTGCTATGAAACATGACGCCCAAACCTTGAGGCAAACTACACTGAGATTCCCTTAACAGAGAATAGCTGAATCACCAGAGGCATTGTTCATCAGTATTTGGATTTGAGGCAAGGTAGACACCTGTCACAATCTTAACTTGGATGAACCTTGGTTAGCAAGGTTTTAAAAATAGCATATAGTTTTGTTGAAAATTAATTCACTTAATAAGTAGTTACAAAAAGAAGGGAGAGAGAAACCAGGTACTTTAAGAAATTTTTAAAAAAATGATTACTGCTATATGAAATTTCAGAAACACTGGTCATCTTCATATATTTAGGCCAGGAGCAATTAGGAGTTTTAAGAACATCCGGTGGATGCACTTAAAAGAAAGCTGCCATGGGAGAATTTACTATTAACAGAATGACTGCTCAGTGGCATGGCCAATCACAAACTACTCATTTGACATGAGGCACTGTATATACTCTCTCTTGTATTAATGGGGCCTCTAAGGGACCCCAAGGCATTTCTGTAAATAACTATTCTAAAGCTGGTGTCTTGCTTGGCAGCGTGCCAGCTCTCTATTTAATTTCTTTTTTATTTAAAAGTTGGCCTACCAAATCTGTACTGCCAAAATCCACATGATCATGCTGTGACAGGGGGGAAAATAATTTTCTGTATCTCTTTGGTGCCATTTCATAACGATCTGAATTTCTGCAGTACAGATTATGATAGAAAATGAAAATATATTTTAAAATTATAGTTACTAAATATTTTTATTTTTCAAAAAACCTCCCAATCTTTAAACTTAAACCTTTAAGTAAAAGTGCAAACTAAAATATAAGAATATAAGATATTCTCAAATATAAGAAGCAACTGAAAATAAATCTTTTATTTTATACTTATCAACAGTCATTGGTTTACCAATGAATTCACTACTATAATATGAACAATGCATGAAATTATTGTAAGGTATTACAGAATCTCTGCCATAAGAACTCATATTGCTGCAACCTTTGATAGATAGAAAGTATTGCCTCTTCCAGAAAAGATAGACGTTTTTCACAACCATTCTCTGAATGTCTGGAATAATATTACTTTTCCAATTAGTGAAAAATAGTACATTAGCATATTTATGGGGAAATATTTAAATGTTTAAGCCATACTGTAATTTTGAATTATCTATCAAAGCTGTGGAATCTGACTGTTTATCAGGAACTGTGCATATGTATTGTGGCATTTGACTGTTCGCCAAGTATTGAATTGTATAGGGACCAGTGGTCAGTTTCAAAAATTTTTACTACCGGTTCTGTGGGTGTGGATTGGTGGGTGTGGCATGGCTTGGTGGGTGTGGCAGGGGAAGGATACTGTAAAATCTCCATTCCTACCCCACTCCAGGGGAAGGTTACTGCAAAATCCCCATTTCTTCCCGATCAGCTGGGATTTGGGAAGCAGAGAATAGATGGGGGCGGGGCCAGTCAGAATTTTTACTACCGGTTCTCCGAATTACTCAATATTTCTGCTACTGGTTCTCCAGAACTGGCCAGAACCTGCTGAAACCCACCTCTGATAAGGACACTTTGTACACACACACACAAACACACACACACACACCCCAATACACATGTGGCTCTGATTCACCATTCAGGACTACTAATAACCTTCAGAGCTATAAAGATTACTTACCCTTGGAGTAAAGGAAAAGAACATGGTAAATTAAAATAAAAATCCTCTATTAATAAAATAAAGTAAAAATCCTCTATGATCTAACACAATTAACTAGACTTCTGTTGTTTTCTATAATTAATTCTGATTTAGATTCAAGAAGGCAAAAGAACATCCGGGGGAAAAACCATTAATCTGAAGTGAGGTATAAAACACAGAAAAAACCCTAGCAATGAATTTTATAGATCTTATTCATTCAATTCAAGAGGTTGTCTTTAAAAAAAAAAAGCTGATTTTCAATATGACTTAGAAAATAACATAGGCAGCATAAACGAAATAATTCTCCCTCACCTCTATTTCTGGATTGTTATATTTCTCCCTTTTGGTTAGGCTCATTAAAATGCACAACCTAGAAAAATAAAAACATTTCCACCTGCAGCAAAATAACTTTGTTTCAAACACTTGACATTCAGATGCTAGCTGACAAAAATACTGCAGGAAATAACCTATTGTTTAGCAGAAAGCAGAGAAATAGTCATTTTAAGTAGTTTTTCTGTTTCCAGTGATGATTCTGAAATCATCATGCTCATTCAGTTGCTCAACATGTTGTCTGTTCTAAAACCTATGTCCTCCTATGAAGAGAAGCATCCCTTCTCTTCAGGCCTTGAGGAGCTACCTGAAGCCTCAAAAAGCTGAAGGCTCAGTTGAGGTGCCTTTCAATGGATTGTATCTTCTACTCAATTGATGTTCCAAAGGCTTGACAAGCAAGCTGTGACAGGCAAGCTGTGCTAAAGGACTTCAGCTGAAGCAAAGCAGCCAGACATGATGGAATTACATGCTTCAATGAGTTAATTATAAGCATCAAGATTGATGCCTTTTTCAAGTCAAAATGTTGCCACAAATTGTATAACTCCTTCAAGAGAAGTGAAAGTAGTTCTGCTGCTTCATAAGGCTTCAGTTTTCTGCTTCACCCTACCCCAAAATTATTTGAATCAAGGCTTGCTGAACATCCCATAATGGATTGATTGGTTCATAATGGCTTCCAAAATTACTGGATACAATCGCCAGAATATATGGCATAAAATTGCAAATTAAAATGTCACAGAAAAGGGGAATCATTGAATAAACAGGGAATTGTAATATTAATTGCATTGACTTAAATTATTTTAAATTAAATATAAATCAAAACAGATTAAAATTAAGCTTTCACCTTAACTTTACCTTCTATCTCAAAAATGCCCCAGTGCATTTATAAATATATTAGAAGTTGTACTCCATATAAATACTTGGCACTGTCATCCAGAACCTTTTCTGCATATTTCATAGCATTTAGAAGTAATTATAAGTCTTTTATTGTAATGAAAGATGACTACTTTTTGGTTCTGATGTAATTAATTGTCACTTCAGATAAATCCTTAACAAAAATATGCCAATAAATATTTATGTCATGCTTGCCATCTGCTTTCTTTGGTACCATATGTTAAGAATTAGCAGGACACTTGCTGTTTATACCTGAAATCATTCTGGTCACATTGAGATTTTTGACCCAAGGTAGCACAGGAAATAGTATATTAAACTCTCCATGGGATTCTGTTTCAAAAAGATCATAGAGATACCATGTTGATTGTAAAAATAATGCCTATAGATCCCCACTGAAGTACCCAGCAATCAAATGGCCTGCTGGATACTACTACTTATAGTTTTACTTAACACCCAGTTATTATAGTATCACTCAAAACTGGGCAACCACTAAAATAAAGTTATTTTTATTTTTAGTGATACTTATATAGGTTTGAGGTTTTTTATTACTATGGAAATTTTTTAAAGTGTCAAAATATTTTCTGATGGTAGAGTGATACATCTGGTAGAATTTTCTAGAGTTTCTAGGGAAAAAAATCCATTATATAGATTCAATGAACTTATTCAGAATGGTCGATGTTAGATACTATCTCCTTGTAAAGATGCTATTTTAGCTGCTGCAAAGGCATGTTCTTTAACAAGCAAAATGACATATGGGCAGCAGAAGACAACTCTTTTTGTCTTCATAATTTTATTAAAACTGAGTAATGATTTACCTATAAGCAGGAACCACCCTCAAAAGTGAGCAAGATAAAGAGAGAAAATAGATAGTCTTTCGGCTGCAAAGTGATTGGGGTGAAAGAACAATCTATCTTTCTTGCATGGTGTACAATAATATAAAATATAATGGTGTACAATATATAAAATATATAAAATACAATATATAAAAAGTTGACCATGAACAGGATCAGTTTAGACCAATTATCATTTTTTCACCCTAAATTTGCACACAGGGTGGTTGTGATAGCACAATAAGGAAGAAACCCTAGTGCAGTGGTAGGCAAA
>JANHZT010003947.1:26117-36226 GCA_032468215.1 Stegonotus admiraltiensis
GGCTGAGTCGACCTTGAGCCTGGTGGGACTCAAACTTGCAGTAATTGCAAGCAGCAGATGTTAATAACAGACTACCAATCTGTTGAGCCACCAGAGCTCTTAAATTGGTCTGAACATTTTGCTAGGAGAAGCATTATTTTTTCCCATTTTCAGAAAGGCAGTTTTTTCTTTGATTGGTCTACTTTTCTACAATAACCTCCCATTGGAAGCTTTTTTGTCCCTGATATATAACTTGTGGGAACAAGATGAAAAAAATTAATAGAAAAGGATACGATAGCCACGTAGAGTAGCCCCAGGGCAAGATCTATGGCAAATAAATTTAATAATAATAACAAAAATGCCAAATCTAGTCTGAACATGTGGCTTACTGTGCAACGAACCATCATAATAATAAAATTAAGATGGACAAATGGTAGAATTCCTGTACTAAATTTGAAATAAGAGCAGGCTGGAACATTGTGAAATTGAAATTGTGTGGCTGGCTATGGTAAGTATCTCTCTATATTGTCTTATAAGCAAATTTTTATTATTATTATTTTTTCTTCAAGTTTTTTATATTACATATACATATCAGTGCCTGAACAGTGTGACACCTGGATGCCATACATTTCAGTACAGATAAAATAATATTATTAATCATAGTTATCACATCCATTCAGCTTATATATTTCTAGTAGTAATACACATTATATCAAATTATAATCTTTCATTATTTCATATTGTTTAAACATGCATAATACTACCACTGTTCAGTTTCTAAACCTCTCTTATTTCATTGTTCAATATTTAAATATACAATTCTAATACCAATCACAATATTATTTAAACATACAAATTAATTCTATTCAGATTCTTTACATTTGTCCAATCTATATGATTCCATTAATACACCTGTTTATATTAAAATATGTTCTTTCATCATTTTATTACTTGTTATTTCACTTTATTATTCCACTACAAATCATATTATTTAAACATAATAATACCATCATTCAATCTCTAATTTTCCCATTTTATTATTACTTTTGTTTCATCATGTAAAGGTATATGTACAAGTAATTCCTCAATCTCTCATTGAATACATTCCTATCTGTTCTAATTTGTCCTCCTGACACCATTATAAAAAAGAAACAGGGGAAAAAATATTTTTTCTTTCTTCTTTTTCCTATCCGCCTTCTATCCAACATCTCTTGCCCGCATCAATACTTTAATTCTTATTCTTTTTTTAACTTGCCTCCCATATTCTTCTCTTAAATCTATCTCTGTCTGTGTCTGTGTCTACATCCTGCCTAGTCAATCTAAGTGTTTCTCCCATCCCTACCCTCTTCCACTGTCAAGCTTTGAAATTATCAGCCCAGACCCCTGTCTCCCTTCCCAAAGTATCTTCCTGCTCTTCTTGTTCTCTTTTCAGATCTCTTAGAATGTTTCCCCCCTGATTTATTCATCAAACATTATTAATTTTATTGATGACTCCTCATTATCTACTTTTTGTTGATTCCTCAATTCTGTTTTTCCTTCTGCTAACTCCTATTCCTTCTGCTAACTCCTTCCTTTCCTGGGCATCTTGGTCATTACTCATTGTCCTTTGTATAATATTTTCCAATTTTTGATCTATGCCATCCATTAATTCCATAATTTCCTTATGTTCTTTCTGTATAATATCCTTTATGTTTTGAAACATCAAGTCCATCTCATTCAAAGTTCAGCTTATTTCCTCCTTATGTTGCATCTTATCTTATTTAATAAATTCAACTTTTGGCCAATAGCCGAAGAACCATTTGTTCAAACATGAGGTTACTCTTCAAAGTATACACTAATCACAATTCTTTATGTTCCATAAGTAGTCAGTCGATTCTATTTACATAGTCCAGGGAGTTATCCAAGCCTCTTTAAGTCACCTTTATAGATTCAGTCATATAACTTAACATTCAGGGGTCACTTTAATTAAATGTCTTCCTTGTTCTCACATTTAAAACTCCAGTGGTCATACGGTAGATGTATATAGTCCAGTAAATATTTTCACAGTACTTTAAATGGGCATTCCCAGGTTTATATATTTTCCTTTCATCAGCAGGTGGCACTATCAGGTTAATTTTCAATATTGTTACTAGAAATCTGGTTTTAATTATTTTAAATTGTAATTTAATTATAGAAGCAATGTTAATTTTTTAAATCTGTAATTCCAGCATCTTAAATTTCCTTCCCAATGTCATGTCTTCCCAATTTGAAAGTCCAATTTCCTGTGCTTTTAAAGAAAAAAAATCCCCTCTTTAATCCTTTTCTTCTGGTCTGGTAGTTTTCTCAAAGTGTTTTAACTTTAACAGATAGTTCTGAGTAAATCCTAGATTTCTCTTTTGGGGTTAACTTTTGGGTAAAAAAAATTCTCTCACCCAGTTCCACACTGTTCACTAAAGTCCGCTCCAGCTCAAAGCTTAGACGGTCGTCGGCTGTCCCAGCTTCATGACAACCATCTTAGGCTGTCTCTTTTCCTCATTGTGGCTGAGGGGGAAAGTAAGCCCTGGGTCAGGCAGGAGAGCTGCGACTTGCAGGGTGTCCCTCTTTGCTTCACTGCCCCTCGAAGGTGGCTTTGGCTCCTTTTGGAGCCTACCAACGGAGAGAATTCAGCGTGGGAGCATGGAGACCTGCTCTCTGTGTCCTATCTTGGCACGACGTCAGCTGGACTCCAGCAAATTATATTTAAATTGCAATAAATTGTAGATAATATGATTCAAAAAATTTTAAGCAGAAAACAAAACATTTACTTAGAGCAGAACGCAAGTGGAAATACTGATATTTATAAAGTTAATATTTTAACTTAAAGCTCTAATACAGTTCAAGCAAAATATTGATAAGATACAGCTCTATCTAAAGTAAAGGAGACACCTTTCAATACTATGGATGTTTATCCCCCCAGTTGTTTGGCCTTTGAGAACTGTGAGATGTAGAAGTGAAATATTTAAGTCTGGGTTTTTTGTTTTTTTTGTTTTTTTAAATGGAAGTGGTAAGGTATAGAAAAAATAAAACAGGAGTATTAAAGCTTATCAAAGGCTTAACATATATTATCTATTTTTTCAGATATTAAATTATACCACTGTGTTTTGCAAGTTTGTTTCTCAATTTCAGCACTATCCTAGGGAAATTCTGCAGGCTTTCAAAGTGGAATGAAGATGGCACACAGTTTGCAGGCCATCCACTTGTGCTCATATAAAGCATATTTGAAAATAAGAACTTGTCTCTTTTCTCAGAAATGCAGTGTTTATGAAAGGTGGACAGGAGAACCCAGCTTAGAAAACCAAATTCATTTTCTAAGATAATGCATTAATAAAACCATAACACCATGTGTTTAAGTTAGCTAAATAGCTCCAAACTCCAGATTAGTCATTCCCTATATACAGTAATATCACTTAACCTTACAAATATTTAGAATAGCAAAATCACTGAAATTTTAATCCAGATTTTCCCATTTTACATGCATTCTTTCAAATATATAGTACTGATTTGGCAACAAACATAAACAAAATATGTTTGGGTGACATATGTACCCCAGTAATTGCATTTGTGATTTTAAAGTTAGAATTGTTTAGCATTATTTGCTCACTTCTAACCATGCATTCTTCAGTAAAAGCACAGATGGTTAGTTAAAGTGACAGCTAAAAATACCTCTTGCAAATGTCTTTGGGATTTGTTATGGATGAAAACCTCAGGCAAACTGTAAATGCTATCTGTGGCCTAATTCCACAAGCTATATAGATCACACATTAGGGGTCTTATACGATAATCTACTTCTCAGGATTATGATTATAAAGGTTGTAATTACTGAAGAAGAATCTGTTTCTAGTATTATATGTTGTCACTTATCAGCCAAGTTAAATAAGCACCAGCTTTGTATTTTAAAAATATAGCAACCCATTGCCTATATTCAATGCACATAGTGTTATATTGAACAGGGATTTCATATGTACCACAATTGAATTGTTGTAGGAATCCTAATATAAAACTAGATGTCATCTTGGAATAAATATCAAATAGAGAATACTGAATGGAAAAAAAGCCATAGTTCTTTAACTTTACATAGATATTTTCTTCCCTTGCTTTACACTTTTTGAAAAAAAATATTCTATTAAATGTGGGAATTCATCCAAATGACCTACTTTGCAATAAGGTGAGATTTACCAAACTAAAATGTTATGGCCAAGTGACTTACTAAGCATAATAATCATATCTGCACATTAAAATATGTCTCCTTTCTAAAGAAACAGAAGTTCTAGCATCTCATCCTTACCTTTGTCTTTAATACAGAACCATTTATTTTAAGGGAGTTTATTTTTCTTTCTTTCTTTCTTTCTTTCTTTATTCATTCATTTATTTATTCAATTAGTATGGCCACCTATCTCAAAAAATAAGAGACTCTTAGTGCTATTCAGGAATGAAAACCAAAACAAAATTTACAAAATCTTTGGCATGACAAAATGTTGCCATTTCAAAAGAGAACAATCATTTTACGGAAAAAAAGAACATAGTCAAAACTGCTACATATCACAGTCTCTATCTGCTAGCACTTCAGGCTATTTCTCACATCCATTATATGACTTTTGCATGTTATCTGTAACTATGCTGTAGACCTGGATTCACATAAGCAGCCATCAAACTCATTTCATATGGCTTTGTGCAAAAGACCAGGGTGTGAAGAGATTTTTCTCTATTCCCACAACTACTGCTTGAGGTAAAAAATCAAAAATAAAAGTCGGACAACAGTCTCTTCCCACCCCCTAACCCAATAAAAGAAGATTGCAGTAAGAAAATGAGTAATTCACCCAACTCTGGCCTCTAGTTTCACCTTTGTTTCAGCTTCACCCAAAATACATTTTATGGTTCCTACACTATATTTTCCAAATATTCATTGAAATAGATTCTGCTTATACTGCCATGGCACATGCATTTTAATCTGGATATTTCTCTGCAAGGCTATCAGTGACGCCTCTCAAGTAATGACCTGCATATGTGAATCAGTCTGCAGAGATCTAGCACTATGGAACATTGACTTTATCCAGTATGAACTCAAAGTTAATATGTGTTAACACCAATGATAGGGGAGAGTATGAAGGGAAAAAAGACAAAATCAATATTTCCCTTTGGAATATTGGAATCTCCAAAATCAATGTTGGATCTGCCAAGAACAATGAAGAGAAGGTACCTCCTTCAGATTAGCATTATAAGACTTCATTGTATCAGATCTCTACTGTTTTTATAATTTAGCTAGCACTGCAGAGTATAAAAACAAAACAAAACAGGGTGCTAATCTCTAATTCCATTCCTTAGAATATAAGAGATTTCACTTTATAAGCAATGGTATGATATTCAGAAATGCTATAAGGGAAGCACCTGGATTATCATGACAACTATTCCCTGTCTATATGTCTGCTTGTCATAGAGTAAGTAGTAGTGTAGTTTATGAAGTTGTGGTTTATGAAACGCCTTCTGCTTCTAGTTATGCTTCATATGCAGACTGGTAGGAAAGCTGAAGAACACCACAGAAAAAATTAACAAATATGATTTTTAAAATTAATGCCCATTTATTCTATAAATAAGACCCCCCATCAAATATATTTAGATGACTTCCTAAAGTCAAATATTGGGATTACAGTTTGCATCATATCCAAATAATATTGACAATTGTCAGGCTAGTCACAGGTTGTGGTAATGCACATTCAGCTTTCTGGGGTAAGATATAGAGGAAGATTTATTTCATTATTGAAAACAATACTGTTTTCATAATTAGGTCAGATATGCACTAACAAATTGATTTTGATGTATGTACAGTATGTTGAAGCTATATAAATCTAATAAAATTGAAATACAATTGAAATATAAGAACATCAAGAATCAGAATTTCTTTCACAGATACTATGCTTATTTTTCTCCAGCAGATTGGCTTTTCTATATGCTTCCATCAATTTCCTACTAATGGACCTATCATGTTCTGGACCCATATTTTAATCCTTTATCAAAACAACCATCATAACACTTATTTTCCCAAACAGTAAGTGTGAACTTTACATTAGTATTTCTCAGCCCTGGCATTTTAAATATGTAGACTTCAACTCCCAGATTTCACCTGCCAGCATGGGGACATCTACAATCTTAAAATGGCTAAGGTTGAGAAACACTGGTATACATACATCTTGCACATATGATCAATTTTACCTTCTAGTATAGATGATTTTTTTTTTGGATGGATGCTATTTTGATCCAGTGATTTTATTAATATTTATAAGCACTAAAACATATATGCTATTACTTCTATTGACATAGTCCCCCTACTCCTATTTGGGGGGCGGGGGGGAGGGAAACCCATAAGTTTCAGGTGTGGATATTTGGCTAACATATTTCATAATACAGAAGCAAATAATATATTTAAGTTCTCTGCAATCTCTCTATTATAATTAAAATGGCCAGAGGTCATTTCAAAATGTAATTGAGATAAGACCAACAGCAATAGAACACTTGCCTTAATTTGCACTGTGATGAATCAAGTGTTCCTAGTCTATAAGGCTTTGTTCCTTGGACTAGCTGCAGTTTTGTTCCAAATGATTGTTAAATTTTATGCATAGAAATTGACAGTGGGGTTGGGAGTGCAGACAGCAACGGTACAATACATAATGTTCCTAGTATTTTAAATTTTTATCCTCCCTGCCTGGGCTATAAAGTGTTAGGGTTAATTAGCTAAGATTTTTAAATTGGGGCTTCAAAGAGGGAAGAGTTGAAAGAAACAGACAATCCCTGAGAATAAACATTGCTGCATTATCATTATTGGCTTAGTTGAAAGCCACAGCTGTTGTTTTCACATTTGAGCTTTAATATTCTTCTCCAGAAACAAATTAATGCATAGAGTTTTATTATTGGTTTGTTGCAGTATGCAAGTAATCCATAAAAATTAGATTC
Organism: Stegonotus admiraltiensis; assembly: GCA_032468215.1. Lineage (NCBI taxonomy): Eukaryota > Metazoa > Chordata > Lepidosauria > Squamata > Colubridae > Stegonotus > Stegonotus admiraltiensis. Next base: position 33,060 of record JANHZT010003947.1, read on the forward strand.
TGGCATATCTCACTACTTTATCCTTTATAATAATATAATAATAATAATATAATATAAATGCTAGGGGATAAACCTGATGAATGCTATAGCTCAACTGCATGGGCAGAATATTATTGCCAGATTCTACAGATATAAACAATAATTTTGTGGAATCCATTATCTCCCATATGCCAGCAAAAGCTGCTCTGTGTATCTGTCAAGTTGTCCATTATTATCTACTCTGTGCGGCAGTGACTCTTCAACCTGTCAGTGATGCTTTCCATGCCCTGATGTCTGACAAGATATACTGTAGCTGGAGGTGAACGTGGATCTTCCTGCATGCAAAGCTCACAGTTTCTATTGAGTATCACCCACCATCTCTTTTACAGAGGAGTTCTAGTCTTTGACCCAGTGTTTTTCAACCTTGGCAACTATATGTGGACTTCAACTACCAGAATTCCCCAGCCAGCCATCAAGTCCTTCAACCTCTTAAAGTTGCTAAGGTTGAGAAACAATATTTTGACCTAAATAGTTTCCTCTAGATCTGCAGTTACGTTTGGACAAACTACAGTAGGTGCATTGTATCACAGGTGCCATGACAATCCTCAAACCCTAAAAACTGTTTGAGTTGAACCATAACAAACTAGTCCAGTTTTGGCTAGGAAACTTTATGTTTTCATGAAAAAGAATTTGTTTCTTTCCAGCTCTCTTTTTCTCACACACATAAACAATTGTTGAACTTTACAGCCTTCTCAAATCACTGATGCTTCCATTGATTGAATTACCAGATCAATTTATTATCTATTGCTGAACTAACAGAAGGAAAAGTAAAAAAAAAAATGTTGAACAGATTTAGGTAACTAGCATCACATTAGAATTACAGAGGAAATAAATGGCTTTTTTAGCACTAGAAACCATCCAGCCCTTTTACAGAGTTTTTTCCAGGAAGATGCAATAAAATAGAATAGTCTCCCAGCAAATATAAGTGCACATGCATGCCAGAAACTGGAAGACCAGGTGACCGGTGTGCATGCATGTGCCAGAAACTGGAAGATCATCTTTCCAGTGCATGTATGAGCACCGGGTAGCTGCTCTTCCAGTTTCCGGCACTCCTGCGCAAGTGAAGACCAGGTGGTCGGCACGCCAGAACCCGAAATAGCAACGAGCGATGCATGCCCGGAGAGATGGCTCTGCGTGCCACTTCTGGCACACATGCCGTAGGTTCGCCATCATGGCTTTATGGGGATAAAATTGTATGAAAAATCATTTATTTCTTGTACCTAATTTAATCAACTCAGTGGAATACAGAACAACTTGGATTTAGATGTCAGATTGACATAGCCTATATGAGTGCTTTCAGTGCCCTGGTGTTCATAACAATGGGAAAAATTAAAGGGACTGGAGAATAGAGTAGAGTAGAGTAGAGTAGAGTAGAGTAGAGTAGAGTAGAGTAGAGTAGAGTAGAGTAGAAAATCGCATAGCATAGCATAGCATAGCATAGCATAGCATAGCATAGCATAGCATAGCATAGAATAACTTTATCTGGCCAAGTGTGTTTAGATACTCAAGGAATTTGTCTCCAGTACAGAAGCTCTCAATGCACATGCAAAACAACAGAGTAATACTCATCATCATCATCATCATAAAACAATAAGAGGGGGTAGTAAAAAATATAAGAAGGATAATAGTAATACTACCACCATACAACATGGATAAATACCTATAGACATTAGACAGTACTGTGAGAGTTAGGTGTTCAGTAAAAACCTGTCCCTGTGTCTAGTTTTGCACGCAATGTCCTACAGCAGTGTCCCAAGCAGCAGAGTTGAAACAGTTTATGTCCAGGATGAAAGGAGTCTCAACCTTTCTTCTGACCTATGCAATGTACAGATCTTCTATAGAAGGCAGGCTGGTTGCAGTCATTCTTTCTGCAGTCCTAACTATTCGTTGGAATCTATTCCTTTCCTGTTTGATTGCTGTACCAAACCAGACAGTTATAAAAGTACAAATGACAGAGTCAATAACTCCTCTGCAAAACTGTGTCAACAGCTCAGTCTGAACTACTTTAGTTGATGCAGAAAGAACATTCTTTGTTGTGCCTTTTTAATGATGATGGAATGACTAATGAGAATGGGGAAGAGATATAAGAAGTGGACAGCAGTAGGCAGTTGCACTGAAAGGTTGAGCTATGGAACAAATATTACTGCTTAGACCTCTGAAAGCAAAATATATTAAGATTGTTATAGTTTATTATGATCATTTTTAGAATAATGTATTTAAATATTTGAAGATGAAGAGTTACAGAGGAAAGATATAGAATATAAATATTTAATTTCCATAAGTTCTTCTATTTAAAAAAGAACAAGAAAGAAAGAGAGAGCAATAATGCATTTATGCATGGGGTTTAAAAATGAGAAATGTACGTATTTGTATCTGTTTGTTCTCTGATCAAAAAAAGTGGAGCTCTTGCAGAAAATCCTAAGGAAGAATTGCTTATAATATCTTAAAATTGGGAGGTTTAAATATTAATGTAAGGCTTATACACTCAAAAGAGGTGAATAAGAAGAAAAAGCAGTAGGTAAAATGTATTACATGTTAAATCTTTTAAAGGGTTATTTTTCAAGTGGAACTGTGCTTTAGTCTATCCACCATGCAATATCTTCATTGTCAATTCTTCAGCTTGTTACTGTACATATTGTTATGAATTTGGTCTTTTGTATATTTCATCTTAGATCCAGTTTTTCACCATGCTCCTTTATTTTCATTAGAAGAATGAAAATACATTTTCACCTATGAGATTGCTATTACTATTACTATTACTATTACTATTATCATCATCATCATCATCTTGATGCAGATTATTTATATTTTTTCCTCAAACTTTAAAACAGTGGTGAAATCTAAAATTTGTTACTACCGGGTCTGGGGGCATGGCTTGGTGGGGGGGGGTAATGTGACTGAGTGGGCGTGGGCAATTTTTTTTAAACTTTTAAAACCATTTTTTCTACAACCTCTTCAGCGAAGAGATTGTAAAAAAATGCTTTCAAAAGGGTCTGATGATCCAAGCTGAGTTACCTGATCATCAGAGGCTTTTTTTCTTTTAAATGCCTCTGACAATCCAAGCTGAGTTGCCTGATTGGCAGCGGGTTTTTTAAAAATCTTCTGCCAATCAGGCCACTCAGTTTGGA
>JANHZT010003947.1:64309-78327 GCA_032468215.1 Stegonotus admiraltiensis
TGCTGTGAGCACCCTCCTTCCCTAGTCACTGTCCAAGGTCATTTGTCTTAGGCTGACATGTAATCTATAATTATTTCTGTTCTGTTTCATTTCCTCTCTCTCCAGCCCTGAAAAATATGCCTTTTATCACTTGACTGCTCCTGTATATGTATATCTCTGGTGACTTACTGCTGAGGTAACTTGAATCCTGAATATTCACAGAAATCTCCGAAATGTCTCACCAATCAGACATGGAACACAATTTTTTTATAATGATTTAGCAATCGTTTATTCCCAGAGAACATTTTCTTGTTGTAGTTTGTGCAAAACTCATCACAAGTTGGGTCCTTCAAAATACCAATTAACAGTTTGTTTCTGTTCACCCCAAAGTAGAACTCTTCTTGGTTATGTTCTTGATCTCACTCCCATTTTTGAAATCAACACATTCTCGATTATAGCACCATCTGCTGACAGACTCCTCCAGAGACCTTAATTCTGCATGGCTGACTCTGCATAAACTGGTTTAATTAAAAGGGAAGGAAGATTTGGAATGATAGCTTGAAACTCTCCAGATGACAAATTATCCTGTAGTCTGCTATGTATTAGCCTGTATTTATTACTAAAGATGGAAGGAATAAATATAAACAAATGGAAATAAATGCAAGAATTCCTTTACTTCAGCAATATGTTTCTATGCAGGTAGCTCTCTTTGTATAATTACAACAATTACAATATACATAATAACCTGAGTAATTCAGTTTCTAATCAGAAAATGCCACATTCTTTTTTTTTAAAGATATATATTCCTCTAATGGATTTCCATGTTTCATTTCTCTTTTTAGTAATTAAACATAAAAGTTTAAATTCCACTCAAACCGAGCTGGATCCCTAATGGCTACGTGGACATATCTCAATAGCTTTTAGGCAATAGTATGAAAATGATTCACACTGATGAAACAGTCCGGAAATGGGTGGTTTTCCAGTGTGTCCTACAGATGTGGTATTCCCTGGACCAATACCACCTAAGTTTTAACAGTCTTCTCCTACTTAGTTTATAAGATTCTACAAAGTCAGCCAGTTACTGCCACCTGCTGAGGCTTTTACACATACATTAATATATATGCATACATTCTATGTATACATTGTAAAGATACATATTTGTATTTGTTTCCTTCATATTCTTATTTATTTCCATTGTATCTAAAATATTGACAGTCCAAATACTGATTTTGCCTAAATTTTTCTACTGTTTTCTTCTTTTGCATAATACGTGTAGTGGTAATTGGTGGTAATCCATGTGAGATATATTTATGTTATGATGTTGTTATTCAGCACAACACATCTACATTTTCTTTAGCCATGCTAGATGTGACTAACTTAAACTGCATGCATTTCAATGAAATCAATGGTCTGGATTGAACAGAAGATAATTTTGTTTGCTTCACTAGGCATCTCAGTCTAAAAATAGAGAAGTGCAGACTTAGAAATATATTCCAATTATTCAGCATAAAGACATATTTATTGGATCAGATTCTATGGATTTCTGCCTGGGCAGGAGGCTGAACTACATGATGTCCAAGCCTTCATTCTACAATTTTATAAACAAGCCACAGTCATGCACTTTGTTCCCCTATTTCTTCAGCAAAGAGCTTAATAGAAGTTAAATACGTCTCTGTCAAAGAATAGTTGGTCACACTGAATTTAATGGGACTTACAGAAATAAATGCGTAACCCATTTGAGTTTTAACTAATGATGAAATATCTAGTGATGGGCCTGTATTCCCTGCAAGTCAGGATAAATAGGCACTTAGCTTTATAGAATAAATTAAACTTTTTTGAATGCCCTCTGTTTTAATGAGAAAATGTTGTACTCATTTTGAGGCAAATTAATTTATCTTTGTGTCAGCCAACTAGGAGAGGAAGAATTTGTGTTGGATTGTACTTTTTAAACATTCTTAAAACTTTTGTAGTAATTTTTTTCCTCTTCCTTTTTCTTAAGGCTCTTCCTTTAAATTAAAGGACAGATAATTTAAAAACTTGTTTTTAATTGGATTGCGCCTATGATTTATTATTAATATTTTGGTAGCAAGGGCACATTTTCAAACAATAACCCTGTTTTTTCACTGGTATAATTAGCTGCCCTGCTGGAGGGAGGGAGGGGGAGAGAAAAAAAAGAAAAGAAAAGAAAATTTACTTGCTTTCAGCTTTCTTGAGCAGGTTTTAAGACCATCAGATGGTCTTAAATGGAAATCTTCCTTAATGCCACATGAAAACTATCAAGAGATTATTATGACTATTTTACATGAAACATTTTTTTCATTTGATAAAATAAACAGGAAGGAATATCTGATGATTGAAGGTTGACATTAGAAATATTTTTGCCAGCTATTTTTCCGACTAAGAATGTTGAAAGCATAATTTCTCCCATAATTGTATACAGTTTACCCCCAATTTTTTATTATTTATTTATTTAGTAAATTTATATTCTGCCCATTTCACTGTTAACTGACTCAGAGCACAAAGTAATGCTTACTTAAAAGTAGACTGCAATATTTATTACCATTTCCCAATAAATTGTAATTGATTAGTCCTAATGCATACAAAACAGATCTGATTAAAAATGATACTACAATTTACAAAGTGATGCAAGGATGTGATGTCTCAGCAGTTAAGATGCTGAGCTTGTCAACTGGAAAGCTGACAGTCCAGGTTTGAGACCTGAGCACTGTGCAACGGGGTGAGCTCCCATTATTTGCCTCAGCTTCTGCCTACCTAGCAGTCTGAAAGCATTCAAATGTGAGCAGATTAAGACTTACCATTAACAGCATTCCATGTGCTTCAGCATATAGTCATGCTGGCCACATGACCACAGAAATGTCTTGGACAATGCTGGTTCCCTCAGCTAAGACACAGAGATGAGCACACCTTCTAGATTTGTACACAACTGGACAGGGGAAATCTTACTTTTTTACACAGTGATAATATGAGTTAAGAAAAACAAACACATTTCAATCATCGATACTCTGAATAGCTGGCTCCTGGATAATAGAAGGCTTCATTGGCATGAATGTGTATATTCAGGGACTGGATTTATTAAAGTTTAGGTGAGAAGTTTTCCTTTCAAGATCAATATTCAATAAAACGGTATGATAAGCCTATACACTTGTTTCAGAGGAATCTAGAACCAGTTAAGGACAGTTCAGTAAGACTCAGAGCAAAATGAGCATTCCTTTCATTTGACTAAACTTAACCTGATTCCTTTTGAAACTTCCAGAGTGATTAGGAGAGTGAATCCAAAAAAATTGATGAGTTCTTCACAACCTTTCTATGTGTTCTGACCTAGGCTTCCTGAGTCATTAAAACACATGAGTAGTCCCAAAAACCTCTTTTATTGCAACAGCTGTGAAGTCTGTTCATTCACAGATGAGTCCCAATTAGTTATAAATAATTTAATGAAAAAATGGTAACATTTTCAAATGATTCAGTAATTCTTTCCTATCGTTTTGACTGTGGCATCCATCATCATCTTTATGAGATGAGCACAAACATTTAATTAGAGCTTGTATAATCAGAGGCAAGGATGCTTAGCAAAGAGTTGGGAATTTTAGACTTGAATTGGCAGAGATGCTCTTTGGGACAAGATCATAGTTATTATGAATCTGACATATTCTTTCATGCAAAGTAAACCCGGTAGAATAACTAAGAGATCCATTTCTCTGGTGGTGAAAGTGCCTGGTAATTAATATCACTTACTACTCTGTCTTTCTACTCTTTGCAATTCTTTCTATTTGCAACACTGCCTTTCCTTTACATGTCATATTAGAAATGGCTTGCCATTCTTTGCAATTATTTATTTAAAGCATATAGTAGTCCTTTCTGCACTTTTCTGTTTAGAGAGGTTGAAATAGGCATAGAGTTTATCAATGTAGCCTGCCTTACTAGAGAAGGCTGCAATTATTTTAGATCTTTGGCTATTGACTTTATACCACTGGAGTGGACCCACCATTGCTACCATAGTAACACCTGCTCGACCAAAGGGAAGATAGTTTAGGCAATTCCTTTGGGAATTTCTTTTTATGTTTACCACTTTAATATTCTTTCTACATTGTCCTTCAGAATTTCAGTGGTTTACTGTGCATTAGTTTGACTTTAGGGGAAACGCTTTTAAACTTACTTTACTTTTTATTCTAAATTACTATCTTACATTAATGTAAATACATCTGGGTATACTTTATGGGTTTTTTTAATACTTGACTTTGTGGAAAGCATATCAGACAGTATGGTGGCTTACATTATTTGCTTAATATCAGTCTTGACAATTTGAGTTTGCAAATTCTAGATACTTTTTTCAGTGGGACCATTACACAATAACTTGCCACTGATTAGCAGTGATTGCTATTCAGACAAGAACTGTAAAGTATTGCTGATACTGACAATTTTTCAAGACCATATAGATAATTGGTGGTGAGGAGGAATAACCGTATCTTTATTGCCTAGAAGATTTAAAGCAAGAAGTGTCTTAAAATGGAGGAGTGGGGAATCAACCCAAACTGATGCTGAGAATGAGTAAAATATGACCAACCGGAAAGGCTGCAGTGGCACAGTGGTTAGAGTGCAGTACTGCAGACTACTTCTGCTGATCACTGGCTGCCAGCAGTTTGGCAGTTTGGGTCTCATCGACTCAGGGTTGACTCAGCCTTCCATCCTTCCGAGGCTGGTAAAATGAGGACCCAGATTGTTGGGGGCAATATGCTGACCCTGTAAACTGTTTAGAGAGGACTGTAAAGCACGGTGAAGCAGTATATAAGTCTAAGTGCTACGGCTATTGCTATCCTGTACCACTCTGTGGTGAAATTAGAACAGGGTTTACCAAAGTGGTAAACAGTGACTCCCAAAGTTTGATGGGACTATCCATTATTGTTGTCATTATTTCTATTACAAATAATAGTAGCACTATTAGTTAAAGTAATATTTTTAAATTTTATTTTCATATAATAAAAGTTTAGGGGCTGATGAGCAATCTGAAACTTCAGGAAATGGTTAACGAACTGAAGAATTTGGGGACTCTAAATTAAAACAAAAATTCTGCTGATAAATAAACTTAAAAGATCAGACCCTCAAACAATGATTCCAGATGTTAGTTTTCAGATTTTCACTTCTGCCTTGCTTTCTTTTCAACTTAACATTTTTAAGCTTTTGATTTTAATGTCGTCTTAAGTCCCCTATATGCCATTTTGTTGTTGTTTTCTTAGTAGCTTTCTCTATAATACCAATTGGCTGCGCTATCTGAGAACATTTGGGACTATAGGACACTTGAGATCTAACTTTTTAAGAGGAGCAACTAGGGAAGGTTGAGCTAGTGTTACAAAGCCACCAATAATTCGTCTTATTCTATTACTGTATATATAAATTGTGTAATTTCAGCTGGAAGCCATTTTACTGGTAAATTAGCCTGTATGCATTTGCTCTTTCTAAAAAATTACATTCTCAGGGAAGGAAGTCTAGAGATTAATCTATTTAACAGAATATTATGCATGGCTACTGGGTGGTGTGTTTACTTTGGCTGGTTGCAGTTAAAAATTGAAGCACCCTGGTTGTGCCTGTGAGCATTCATCAGAATTAGAAGCTGATCTGCTCAATGATTGGTGAAGAAGGTTTTACAGCTTTAACAGAAAGGAGATTTATTTACCCGAAATACTTTATAGAGAATAGATAAACCGTAATTCCTAGCTAACTACATCCTAAAATTAACAGAACCCCAGACTCAAACATCTCAAGAATGCAGAATGATTTCATTTTCAGTTTATCAACAGCAACTCAGACGATGCGTCAGATGTGCATATGATGATGTATAGTTTCTCTCTTCCTCACTAGTCATCAGGACAATAAGCATGCTTGCTTTTGAATTCTGACTTGATAGATTGTTCCCTTTGACCTATTCAATGATCCAGCCCTGAAAGGCAGAATTGAAACCAATTTTACATATTCCTAGTAAATAAATCAAAAGTGATAAGGTAGTGACACAATAGTTAGGTATTTATAATGTGTTATCCAGCTTATTGTATATTTTAACATCAGCATGGACTTTTGAAAAAGAAAAATTATATGTGAATAGTCATGCTTGGGATTTTATTGTGCAATTCTCTTATTCTGTCTAAAGTGAAAAGGGAGTCCATCTGAATTCGGTGGAACTTTTGGGATTAACACAACTACCGGTAGAAATACTATGGGAAATACTTGTTTGAGAGTTCCTGTGCCAGCCTAGGATAGGTGTAATCCTAATTGCATGGCATTAATCCAAAAGAAAATATGTAGAATGTTGAAATCTGTAATGTAAAAAATAACATCATGTCAGATTAGATACTTATGTTCTCCAAGTGACTGGCACTAATATCTCTGTCCTAATTTGCATGGTTAATTTATGAAAAAAGAGGCTGATGATCAAACTGAGATGAAAGCTGGTAGAATAATAGGCACTAACGTATAAGAACTGTCAGGTACTCTTACTGTATATTTGACACATTGGGACTCTAATTTTTGGAAGTCCAGGAAAAGAAAAAAGATGGGTCAGCATAGAATGGAAATACTGTAGGTAAGAAAATACTATTTTCTCAATACTTTCCTGTTTGTCTATTTCAAGGATTCATTGAAGTGTGTTTGGTTTTTCTTATTGATTGCTGCTTTCTCCAAACTGGGCTCCTTCACTTCCCATCGTTTTCTTAATAACATGGCCAATGGCCAAACTAACTGGAAAGATATAGATTAGGTAATAATCTAATGGTCCATACCCATATTAGCCAGGTTGGCTTATTCATGAGTCCCCCCTCCCCCCCCCCAAATTTGGGAGCAACTTTTTCTCTAAGATGTTAACACTTATTTTCTTAGGCTGCAGTTTTTACTTATTTCTCATTTTAAAAAATTGCAGGCAAGCCTGCTATCAGCTTTTGACAATTATGGCTGAAGAAGGTTCTATGAATCACAAGGATTTTAGCAGCACTCAGAGATCTAAATTTTCCCCACTCCTACCATAATGTAAGCTGACATGGATGTTAGTCTGACAAAAACGTTTGTTTATACCAATTGTTTTAGCTCTAGTTTGCTTTAAATGCAGCACAAATATCATATAAGCTAAGTACTGAAAGATTTTCATACTTGCCAAAAATATTTATTATATTGCTTTGTATATGTGGGTGTGTATATATATATATATAGGGCAACTAGACTCTAAATGCTTCCCTAAATATGTTTTCTCACTTATCAGTGCACATTCAACACAACAATGCTTCAAGAAGGGGAGATGTCATAATGAAGGACAGACATCAACATGTGGGGAGCCCACCCCCAAAGAAAGAAATATTTTGGGAAATATTAAAAAAGGCAGATTATTATATTTCCCTAAAGGAGAAATGGAGAAACATGTTTTAGAGACAGAAAGCAGCCCCTAGTCTTTCTTAATAGCCCACAACAAATATTTTGTGCCCATTAAGAAACATTGGGCCAGCCTATTCAGAAACAAAAGACCTTCAGCGGTGGGATTAAAAAGTTACATTCTCCTCCACCCAAATTCTAAGAACAGGACACAACCATTTAGGACATAATAAGATTAGCCCACTACCATTTAGCTCACTGTATTGCACAATCTCCTAAGGGCATTTCAGACCTTGCACAACACCCTCCCCCCTGTATCATCTCTGAAACTTATAAAAATTCATGTACTCATCAAACCAATTGTTCAGCTGACCCAGAATTGCTGTTGGTTCTGTTCATCATTAAACTTTCTTTCTAATTAGCCTCCATGTTGTTTCCAGCATCTTTCTCCTGGCTTGGAACTGAACCAATGCATTTTCCTTCCAACAAACACAAGTTCAAAATAGTAGTAAGGTTAAAGAAGTAAGGTTAAAGTAGTAACCAGGGGTGGGTTCTACTTACCTTTACTACCGGTTTGCAATGGGGCCACATGCACATGCTTTGAGTGCGCACTCACTCTTCTGCACATGCACAGAAGCTTCCTGATGATGTCGGGGTCAGTGGGCGAAGCCTTCCACTGGTTTTACTACCGGTCAAAACTGGGGGCAACCCTAAACACCCCAAAACAAATCATTCTTAACCATAAACCCTTACTCTAAATAGTCTAAGTATTCTGGCTTCATCTACTCCTTAGTCAGATACAGCAGAAGATGAACAACTTTCTGGGGTCAGATTCTGGAAAACATCAATTTCATTCAAGTACTTTATTTTACCAAAAGCTCTACTGAAAAGCTCATCTACTTATTCATTTTCCAGGTTGGATTCTTACTAAGAACCTTTTCTATGACTAATTCTTGCCATGGTTGGGAGAGATGATAGAATTTCCAACCAGGCTTTATGATTTTGTATTTTAATATAGCAATGTATTTATTTAGCTTTGTGAGGCTCAAGGAAATACAACTAATGGGCAGTAATAAAAACCCTGACCCAATGATGATTATTGATAGTCAGTTACATTTATTTACAACTTTATGTTCACGGTTGGAAGGCTGGAAGATTTCCGGATCTTAAAAGCCAGTTCTCTGTTCAGTATCTGTAGTCCTTGTTTAACAATTGGCTTCAGATAGTGACCATTTGCAAATACAATGGTAATAAGCAGTAATTAGAAATTCATTTTCCAACCAATGAGCCCACTTATTACAACAAAAGTCTTCAATGTGAAACTAATTAATTACTGATCAATTTCAGACAGCAGCAGTGTGTGAGCAGGAAGGTTCTAATCAATTAAGGTCACAAATCTAAGCTTGTTAATTTGTTCCTAGTAGTTTTTAAGCAAGTGCTGTGACTGGAGAAAAGCAACTCAGGAAGAAAGAACTTCTGTCAATTTGTCTGCCCAGTGAGGAAAAACAAAACAAAACAAAAACAGGACAGACATAGGACCCTATAGGAAAGAATCTTATTTGAATAAATAGCAACAACCAATGACTCCCCTCTCCCTCTCTCTCCCCCTCCCTGTCCCTCTCTCCCTCTCCCTCTCTCTCCCCCTATCTCTTCACTAAGCAATATTTCACTTAATGACTAAGTTGTCAGAACCAATTGCAGTCATCAAATGAGGACAAAGCAACATCAAATAAAACCATTTATCCTGTTATTATAAATTACTACTATATATTTGGGAATCCTGATTACATAACTTCTGAGTGAAAATATGTTTTTGTCATTTTAAAAAAACAAAATCCCCTAAATTAAAAAAAAACAGACCCAGAATGCAAAGATACAGTGAACAATTAGATTGTTTACTATGTCTTCATTATCCTCTTATGATCAGTTGGATTTCTACAACCCAGATTTGTTAGATTTAATAAATTCCTTCCTTTTAACAGGTTCAGTTTCACAGCTCTTTTGTTCCTTTTTGCAATCTGTGAGATATACTGTCACATTGCCAATCAAAATGGTTGAAAAACTATACAGTGAGAATATAATTATGGAAATAAAATCTCTCCTTTATTCCAGTTTTATCCATGGCTGATATTTAAAGGAAAAGATTTAAACATGTATAAATAAAAATAGGCTGTGGTAATATATGAGTCTTTTTACAATAATGTGGCACTAACATTAGGTTCACGGCAGGCAATAAAATCAAGATCAGCTCAAAAAATAAATTTTGCTGGAGAAATCTACTGCTGGCATAAAAGAACTGAACTTTCTGAAGACTAATTTCAGGTTTTCATCTTTCTTTCTGTTTTGTTTAAAATAACCAAGGGAAGGGGGGGAAAAACCCTTGTCCAATTTGTTCTTCCCATATTCAAGGCTAGCAGATGTTCTCCAGATTTTCATATGGTGGTACTTCTTAATATCTGCCTAGCTATAGTTGTGGTTGGACTTAGAATCTTCTATATGACAAGTATCCATTATGTCACTGAGCCACATTCTTCCCATAACCAAACAATCTTACCTACCTCAACAATTGCATGCTGGTAGAATCACTTCTCATGAGATAGGCATTCATTTCATTCATTAATGAAATGAAGTAAATAAGTTACCATAGCAAAAACTTTATAAGATTCCTCTCACAACAATACTGAGTAAGTTTACTTATTTCAAGTAAACAAATGTTCTTCCTTGAAATCTATTTTGAGGCCATATCAGGAGTCAACAAGGCTTCTGATCCAGCAGATTCATACTTTCTCAACTATCCAATTAAAGACCAGTTGAAATTTGTTCACATCAACCTTTCCAACCTGGGTAGCCTCCAAATGTATGGGCTGGCAGAGTTCTCAAAATAGTCATGAGAAACACAGTTATCACGATAACTTACAATACATTGGTATACATACCAATGCTGACTAAAGCTACCTGATCCAGGTTCCCAAAATTCAGACAGCCACACCAAAAAGACAAAAAGATACAGAAACTTCTGATACTTTACTGTCATCCAATTTTTATATAGGTTATTCTCATTTACCCACTGCCTCATTTAATGACTGTTCAAAGTTACGACAATATAAACAAAAAAAAATCTTTGTGACCAATCCTCACTTTAGGACTGTTCCAGGATCTCATTGTCATGTGATAGTCATTCGCATGCGTCACAATTGACTCCTGACAAATGAAAAACATAGAAGTAAAATTGATTCTCATGTGACCACAGTGCTTCACTTAACAACTGAATGGGAAATGATGTTTTAAGCCTATTGAATTCCTGTAATATTTTTTCTTTTTTGCTTAGTTACTTCAAAGCAGTTGCTACTACCAGTTGTGATTGCTTAACAGGTTCTACCTGTAGTCCAACTCTAGCAGCTATATCATTGATGGAATATTTTCCAGACTGAATTACATTGATGTTGATTGTAAACTTTGGTCAAAAACCAACTGGACTATATTCTACCATAGGATCTTACTGAAAATATGTTTTAGTGGCTTAAGGAGTCCTTCTATTTGATTTATCTAGTAAAATTGTACTCATTTTGCAAGCCAAGCTGCACTAATAAGCTCCCAGGGTTGCCACCTGGTCTTTTCTTTTTCTCAGTTATGTTTTCCTCAGTTATGTCAGTTATTCATTTGCCACTGTTTTCCTAGCTCTAAAGATTAGCAGTCTTTCTCTCCCCGTGTTATTTTACCCCATCCCTCTTCTTTTCAATTCTAAGTAGCTCCTGTTGGAAAAATTGATTCCCATTAATTAATCAATAAATTTGCCTTTCTTCTAGTATTTCTAACCTTATGATAGAAAAAGGGGCAATTGGGATAACAGTTCTCTGGAATTTAAAACAGACTAAAGCAAACAGTTTAGGATTAATAATGTTGAAAAAGTTTTTTTAAAAGTAAACCTACTAAATTTAAAAACAGCCATTTTCATGTTATTTTGTTCCCTTAAAGCTCAGTTTAAAAAAATCACGTTAAAATAGTTGTGCATAGAATATGTACAACTCTAAATAAGGTATCCACACACACACATAATCAGACACACAACACAAACCGTTATATAAAGTTTTGATAAAAGTATAGTTTAGGAACTCTTCGTTCAATCTAGAATAATTTATGTTCTTTGTTTCTGTTCAATCCAATGGCATAACCTTGCTGCTAATATGGCTACTTAGACTTACATTGTAAAGATCCAGAAAAGATCTGGATGACTATTAGTTAGTTAGCTGTGACTGTCTGAGCTCTTGTAGCCCAGACATGCTCTAAGTGTATGCCTGTTAACAGAAGGTTTCCGTTTAGTTTTTCCTATAGTGAAGGATTATGGCTTTTGTTGCTTTCTTTCCAGCATTTATTTTCCCTATAGTTCCAAAATAGCCAGTATGGATGGTGGTTTCTTAGTACGAAGAGCTGTGGTTGAAGAGGGAATGGATGAAAATCCTGTGTCCCACCTCAAGCATTTGGAATTGCCTTCCAAAGCAAAACCACCATCAAATGCCCCCACTGAAATTTAGACACAGCCTTTTCTTAGCTGCAACTACTTCAGATTTTTTACCACTGGACAAATGGACAAGAATAGATACAAATATTTTCTGAAAGAAAGCATTTAATGGCACCAAAAGCCGTGGTAGCAGTGTTTAGAATGCAGCACTGCAGGGTACTTCTGCTGACTGCCAACTGCTAGCAGTTCAGCCGTTCGATTCTCATCAGCTCAAGGTTGACTCAGCCTTCCATCCTTCCGAGGTTGATAAACTGAGGACCCAGATTGTTGGGAGCAATATGCTGACTCTGTAAACCATTTAGAGAGGGCTGCAAAGCACTGTGAAGTGATATATAAGTCTAAGTGCTATTGCTATTTGCCATAGGCAATATTCCTTGCTAGCATTAAAAACCACACGGGTTAGCTTTGTCACATCTTGACTAATATGTTACAACCATGCCATTGTCTAGAATAACTGCCCGGTATGTTCATGATATTCTATTCAAGAGAATATTCACATATTCTATCCTAAATATTGCATTACAGTCAATATATTGCTGCTCATATGCCCCCAAGTGATACAGTCTATTAATGCACTCAGAACGTAAATGCTAAACAGATTTGGTATGTTGTTGTAATCTATGCTTCTATAAACGTAGAAATAATGTCAATTGTGAAGACAATATTTTATCTTGGGGATATTAAAATCCAGCCAAGTAAACCTTTAATCAATTGGAGGTATAAATAAGACATTTATCCAGAATGTGCAGCAGTTTTGGCACCAAACTATATTATGTGGGGTGGAAAATGGGTAGTTGATAAATAGACTCAAATAATACAAAGGGCTAGAGTTTTTTATTTCTTTCTCTTGGATAAAATCTTTTCAACACTAAGATTGATTTCTGACTAGGGAAGAATAAAATTGCACTGAAAAGTTCTACTAGAATTTTATATTCTTCATTCTTTGCTTGTCATCCTCACTTATTACCTCCCATTGAGTTTTGAATTTTAATTGCTTTTTTCTTATTAATTAGGCTGGTATACCACTGATCTTATCAACCCCCACAAATGTAACATCCAGTTTCAGACCTTTCAGATTTTAAATGTCAACTAAAAATAATACTTCAGTTTAAGCATTTTCTGTTGCTAGTTATTACAACAAATTGCACTTTGGAAGCTAAGTAAAAGAGCTAAAGCTACTTTTAGAATGATTATTCAACAGTTTATGCTTATTTGAATGCTGTTTGAATTCTGTTTCTTTTCTTCAAAATGCAGAGAAACAGTCCACTTTGGAGAGGTCTTTATTTTAATCTTCCAATATAATTAGTAGGACTTTTAATCAGTCACCTTTGCAGTACTGTTGCATGCGACACATTCTGATAATAGACTATGCTATTTTAAATTATTTATTTGAATATTGAACATTTGAATACCTATGGGAGCAGATAAGTCTGAAGCCTCATATATTTGCTAACAATGTTGGAAATTAACACTGGGATGGATGGAGTCAGTGGTGAGCTGCAGCTTGCTTAACAATCAGTTCGGTGAGCGTGCGTGTGCGCGCCTAGGACGCTTGCGTGCAGCACTAAAATTGGAGGTTTTTAAAGCTCAGCTGCTTACCTTCTAAGTCAGCCCCGGTAAGTAGAACAGCTGAGGCATGGAAATCAGTTGTAATGTGCAATTCAGATAAACTAGAAACAAGGAAATAAAGGACAGGATAGGGAGGAGTCGGGTGGGCAGGCCAG
This sequence comes from Stegonotus admiraltiensis, assembly GCA_032468215.1. Lineage (NCBI taxonomy): Eukaryota > Metazoa > Chordata > Lepidosauria > Squamata > Colubridae > Stegonotus > Stegonotus admiraltiensis. The sequence goes on from JANHZT010003947.1 coordinate 77,900, forward strand.
CTGATCATCGGAACTACTGGTTTGCCTGAACCAGTCCGAACCAGCTGAATCCCACCCCTGGATGGAATGGCTCTGACTGAGTCCTAGTTTCTAATCTCTTTTTGCTTATATCAGTAAATAGTTCTATATTTGTGTTTCTACTTTCTCTTCCTCCAAAGTCTCTGTTTCTCAATACAGGTAGTCCTTGACTTACAAACACTTGTTTAGTGACCATTCTAAGTTACAACAGTACTGAAAAAGGTGACTTATGACCAGTTTTCACACTTACAACCATTACAGCATCTCCACAGTCACATGATCAAAATTTAGATAATTGGCAACCGGTTCTTATTGATTGATTTATTGATTGATTTTGATTTATATGCCACCCTTCTCTGGAGACTCAGGGTGGCTTACAATGCGTTAAGCAATAGCCTTCATACTTTTGT
>JANHZT010003952.1:4915-17359 GCA_032468215.1 Stegonotus admiraltiensis
GGCTGAGTCGACCTTGAGCCTGGTGAGATTTGAACTTGTAGTAATTGCAAGCAGCAGATGTTAATAACAGTGTTTTACTCCACTGTACTACCACGGCTCATTTTATCCGTCGTTCAAGGTTCTCAGATTATGTAGAAAACCAGAAACTGGTGGTTTTCCCTCATTCCAGGCCTACCGGTCAGCAAACAGGCCGAGGCCGCCCATAGCTGTCAGATCAAGCACCCTGCACAGACCACCTACCACCCAATGTTTGCTCCCTTTTCCCCTTCCTGAGCTTCTTGGCTTGCTTCTTCTCTTCTTCGGGGGGCTCCTGGAAGGGGCCTGGGATGGCCAGGTCCACCTCTTGCACCGTGGCCTCCTCCAGGTCATCTGTGATGCTCTCCTCTTGGATGGGGCTCATGCTTCTCTTCCCCACAGAGCTGGGGGTTGAAAAACTGGGGTAGTGGGAGAAACCAGAAAGGGAGAGATTTTAGTCCTCCAAAGGTCTGTGGGGGCTTTCCTATAAGTGTTCCCAGGGAGCATCCTGAAGCAAAGAGGAGGGATACAATCCTGCCCTGCCCTGCCCTGCCCTGCCCTGCCCTGCTGTCCTTCCTAAGGCCATCTCCAGCTGTTCTCAGAAGGAGCAACCTGTTCTCCTGCCATCCTGATTACTAGCCAGCACAATCCTGGTTTGTGTCACAGAACAGCTGCCCAAACTGGCTCCTCTTCAAGCCGGAATGGCCATCTGCACCGGCCCCAGGTCATCCAAGCAGATGCTTGCATCCCCTTGGAAGCGGCAGTCCTGCCACCAGCACTTACTTTCTGGCTAAGCCCCAACTGCCGCCACCTTCCTTGCGCCAGTTCAATATATTAATGCTTCAAATTTCTGTCCTTGAAACGTTATCTTGGCAGAGCAGCACACCTGAGAACGGCTTCTGCACCTGCATTTTCAAACTCTTAGGCTGGCCCTATTAGTTCCCTCCTGGGGCAACTGCGCTACCGCCTGGCATGCAGATGACCAGATTCCTCTGGCTTCTCAAATTCGGAAAGGAAGAGGGGAGGCTGGCAACTCACTTCTGGCTCAGACTTCTTTCCCCAGGTTGAACCCTCCACAGGAGGCAATGGGGCTTTGTGTTTTCCCAACTGGAGCTAACTCTCTTCTGCTGAACTGGCTGGGCTGGTTTCCAGCTGCGGGAGTTACCAAACTGAGTCACTCTCCTGCCCCTGAAACCCGCCTGATGCAGAACCGGCCAAAGTGTCTCACCTGCAAACACTGTAGTAGCGGCTCTGGAGTGTGAAGGGGCTGGCCTGAGTCTTTAAGCGCTTCACTTCCATCTCCTTCCAACTGTCTTCTGCCCATTTCCTCTTCGCTTGCCTCCTCTCCTCCTGCTTCTTTTCAATATATTCTGCATAAGTCTGAATCCGGTAACTTTCAGCATACTTGCTGGTATTAACAGCTGTGGAAACAGTTCAGTACAAAATCACTCAGAAGGGAATCCTCTCCAGGACGGCTTCCTGGCCCAAAGAGCTGAAGGGACAGACGCCCCTCTGCTTCCAGGGAGGGAGCAGGGGACCCCATTTAAAGGGTGTGTGTGTGTGTGTACTCAGGCTACATTCAGGAGAATATAACCAGGATGCTGGTGAAGGAAGCCAATATCCTGTACCTAGGAAAAGCAGCAGAAAGCTCAAGGGGGGACTCAGGTACAAATTGTTTGGGGGAGGGGGCTGTATAACTGTCGCCAATGTCAGAGATATCGCTAGTGTTTTTTTAAATTGTCCCCAGCCAGAGGCGATCAGGACCCAAGCAAAGGTTCTCTTTCCCCACCCACCCGTTGCTTCAAAAGTGAGCATGGCTTGTTAGAAAATAGCATGGCTCCCAAAGCTCATCAAACCATCCATCTTTTCTTTCCTTTTCTGTGCCAGAACCAGGCAGAAGCAGAAGAGGTGCAGGCTTATGGAACAGATTCCTGCACCCAGGACTCTCTGGAGGGCTCTCTGGCCTCAGTGCTCGCTTGCAGTCCTGGCTGCCTCACAACCTGTAATCTTAATCTTCCATCTGCCAGATGGTCTCCGGGTGAGTCAGCAAAAGTACTCCTCCTCAGCTGACTGGACATCCGCTGCCTCCCAAGGCTGCCGAGCGGCTCTGCGGGCCCTCGGGCACAACCTTCTGCCCTAGCCTGCCTGAAAAACCACTTCTGTCCCTTGACCCCAGTTCTGCCAGAGAGTCACCTGGAGGTGTCCGTCAGGCTGTGGGCCATTCTTTCATTCTGTGTTCTCATAGAGACACTCTGCAGGCCTTTGCCTTTTCCAAGACCAAAAGGCAAAGCAGCCTGAGTCCTGCCCACCAGTGGTGGGTTTCAAAATTTTTTACTACCGGTTCTGTGGGTGTGGCTTGGTGGGCATGGCAGGGGAAGGATACTGTAAAATCCCTATTCCTATCCCACTCCAGGGGAAAGATACTGTAAAATCTCCATTTCCTCCCAATCAGCTGGAAGTTGGGAGGCAGAGAATAATGGGGTGGCACCAGTCAGAATTTTTACTTTCTCTGAACCACTCAAAATTTCTGCTACCGGTTTTCCAGAACTGGTCAGGACCTGCTGAAACTCTGCTGCCTACCTGAGAAGAGCCCAACGAGGTGGATGGCTGCTTTGAAGCACCTCAACTCCGCTCATTTGCATCACACTCCGGGAAGGGTTGCGGCTCACCTTGGATGACAAGCCCCACTTGCCCCCTCCCCCAGCCTTTCTCCATTTGCTCTTGGCAAAGAAAACCCGGGTCATGGCTGCCCTGCCAGGGTGTCCTTTTGGCAAACAAGTTTCTGGGGACAAGGAAACCTTGAAGCAAAACTAGAAAAGGTGAGGCTTTGGCAAAATAAACCATCACATCAAGGATTTTTTTAAAGTGATGTTGCAGAACGAGGAAAAGAAAAGTGCCAGTGCCCCAAAAAGTGAAAGGCACCCTGCAATCTGCCAAGGGCTGTGCCTGTGGCAGCAATTGATCCAAGTCTTGAGCCAAGATGAACAGCATTTGTCGGTCCAAGACAACCTTGCCACGCAACCCTCCATTCCAGGCTGGACCTTTCAGATCCTGCTCTGGGCAGGAGTTCAGGTCCTCCTCCCTGGAAGATCCTCCCTCAGAATGCAGCTGGATGGACGCCTAGACAGAAGCTGAGTGGGGCACTTCTGCCCGGTCATGCCCAGGCAGCGCATCTGACCTTCCCAAGGCTGCTGGATGCCTCCCGCTCCAGATGCTCTGCTCTCCTGCTGTTGACCTGGCAGGATTGAGAGCAGAGTTTGGCTTGCAAAGGGTTGAAGGGGACTGCATTCCGTGGTCCCTCCTTTCCATGCCTTTCCTCTCCTGGCATTTGCCCACTCCCACCCAGCAGACCACCAGAAAGAGAAAAGTTAACAGCCTCCATGGCCCCAGAAGACAAATAGTGGAGAAAGGGATAAAGATATACGGAACTTCTTTATAAACATTTAGACCATTAGCAGATGTTTAGTAAAAATAACCAGCCGTGAACCCTACTTTTCAAAGTTTTATGGTACTCACCAATCTGTACTTGTTCAGGCTGACTCAAGGATACAAATGCTGATGTATCGTCAATCCAGCACACATGAATGTTTCCTAAAATTGAAAGGGGAATGTAAACTCTATTCTGCTCAGATCTGTCCAAGCATAGTGAAGATGACATCATGTGGACAAGGGCAGCTCTCATTCTGGAGGGAGAAGGCTGATGCCTCTGAAGCAGGGAGGGCCAGAGGGAAGAGTGACACCTCCCTGCACAGGGATGCGTCGAGGGAGGGGTGGTGGTTTTGTGGAGTTGTCCTGCCCAAAAGGGCCCCACAAACCCCACTCCCATTTGCTCTCTAGCCACCAATGCAAGGATCCTTTGCTTTTAAGCCTTCGATTTTACCCAACACCCCCCACCCCCCGAGATGACTCTCTGCCAAATTCAGCTGCTCTTTTGTAAGAATTTGTCACTGGAACAGGTCTACTTACCGAAAGCACTAAAGAGCTGGTAAAGGTCGCTTGTCTTCCACTCTTTGGGAAAGGTAACATACAGGACGTGATCACGTTTTGGCTGTACTACAAAACCAGGAGAACCTGATATGAGCTCCAGAAGTTATTTATATTTTTGGTAAGATCTGCTGCATGCACCCCGACACACCCAGGAGCCAAAGGCAAGTAGTTAAGATCAATGTGAGATTTTTCCCACTGGGCTACCACACAGAAGCATCCTTCCAGGGAAGGCAGACTTAAATCCAGAGGCAAACTTGTATCAGTTCACGCGTGTTTTACCCAACCTTTCCTCCTTGCCAACCTTCAGTCGATTCCTCCTTTTTCTGCAACTCAGTCCCCACTAAAGGGGAAAATGTTTCTCACACGCTGCTGCAAAACCAGAAAGGTGTGAACCATCCCACTATTTTGATGTGCTTAAAGATGGGGGGAAACACTTACGATCTGGTCCTTCCAAATTGAGATATGGAATGTCCATCACCCTCATCAGAAATAATCTGAAGGAAAAGATAGAGAGTCACTTGGATATTATACTGGGCTCTTAAAAATCAAAAGAAAAGGGAAAAAAAGATTTCTTTGTCTCCACTTATCTAGCTAGCTCCATGAAAAGCTAGCAAAAAAGCACCTCTCAACTACATGGCAAGATCAAGGTGCCACTAGCCTTCCAGAAGCAGGGCCCTTGTGATCTCAGCCTAGGGCAGCAGCTTGCACTATTATTATTATTATTATTATTATTATTAATTTTTAAATGGCGGGGCAAGAAAACCTCTCTAGCAAACACGCGGGTACTACTCTAAATGCCAAAGCTTTAAACTATAACAGAAACTTCACTGAAAAAGTCACAGCAGAATTTCAGAAAACAGCAGGATGCTTTTCAAGGATGGTTGTTACTTACTTGTTGAAAAAAGGCTCTATCAGCTTTGAACTGGGAGAAACATGATTTGTGGGAGGGCTGAGAAATGAACCTAATGAGCAAAGGATATGACAAAAATCACTACGATGACTCGAGTGGAGGCTGCGGCACAATGGAAGAAGGTCAGAGTACCTAAGAAGTTTGCCATGGAGATGAAGCAGAGGCCCGTGATGTAGGCATCATAACCAGCTTCATGAAGCTGCTCTGAAGCCGTGTTGTAGCTGGGAAAACCCTCGGCACTTTCTGAGGAAGGAAAGGATGCTTTTACTCAAAGTCACCTGGATGGGAGGAGGAAGACTTTAGTCCAGACAGTGGTGCAGAGACTGTTTGAGGTGCCCAGTTTCCACCCAGAGACTGTTTTGCTGACCCCACTCAGCAGACTCAAGAATGTCTTTATTCTGCTTCTGATAAAGAAGTAGCACAAATTGCAGCCTTGTCATTATCAGGGGGTCTTATCCCTAAACCTCGGCCCCGGAGCACTGACCAGCTGCTTTGCTGGTGCTGCTTAGGCTGCTGCCTTCAGCAATCTAACAGTTTGTTCGTTGCTTCCCATGCAAACAGCATGAGATGAGGTGGCGGGGAAGGGGGGAAGATGCCCCACACGCACCTGCCATCCATGCGGACGTTCTTCTCCCGGGTGGCAGCAACGCATTCAGATCCCCAGATCTGGCTTGCTGATCTTGGCCGGTGAGGGGGAGTGGCAGGTGGCGAAGGGAGGAAATGGAATGGTGTGTTTTGGCACTCCTCTTTCCACCTACAGTCCAACGAAGTGTGCGAGCAGGTTAGTGCGTCTTCAGTAGGATTTTACTTCTTTTCTTTCTTTCATATAAAGTGCACTGTGAACAGAATATGGTCAGACTGCTCACCCCTCTGATTAGGAGTGCCTGGCCCATCTCTCTCTCACATCGCCTTTCCAGGAAACGGTCCTCCATCCCAGACCGCTGTGCCTGCCAAGAGGACCCTTCATCTCCACACAGGCTGCAAGCCACTGAGGGGCTGCATGGAGACGCGAGGGGGAGTGTCAGACTGCTCTCCCGTCTTAACTTTGGCTGCCTCCGCCACGCACAGGCCCAATTTCAAGGGCCCGGCGTCTTTCTTTTGGGATCATCTGGAGTAGTACGGCTTTGCGAGAAAAAAAGAGCCCCCCCCCCTCTCCTGGCAGGCACAGCAGTCCGGATGGAGGACCGTTTCCTGGAAAGGCGATAGAGAGATGGGCCAGGCACTCCCAATCAGAGTTCCAGGTCCAAGGGCCACAGAGGCAGGGGCTCACGCCATCCAAGAAAACACTTCCGGCGAGGGGCTTCAAGAATTAAAGTCTGCAAGAACAGAGTTCTCCTTGTAGAAAGAAAAGTCTTTTGGCGAGAAGACAAATTTGACATGTTCCTCTGTGCGTGGCGGAGGCAGCCAAAGTTAAGACAGGGGAGAGCAGTCTGACCATGTTCTGTTCACAGTGCACTTTATATGAAAAAAAAGAAGTAGAATCCTACTGAAGACGCACTAACCTGCTCGTACACTTCATTGGACAGTAGGCGGAAAGAGGAGTGCCAAAACACACCATTCCATTTCCTTCCTTCCCCACCCCTCCCCACTTGCCACTCCCCCTCACTGGCCGAGATAGGCTGAATGCGCTGCCACCGCCTGGGAAGAAAAGAATGTCAGAAATGGGCTCTCTCGCAGCACCTCCTCTCTCTTCTTCTCCCAAGTGGCAGTGGTGCGTCCGGCTCATCATTCTGCATGGATGGCAGGTGCGTGTGCAGCACGTGGACATGTTCCCCCTCCCTTCCCCCCCTCAGCCCTCGCCTCATGTCATGTTGTTTGCGCAGCAGCTGCACATGCGTCTAAGTATTGGGGAGGCTTATTGGGGGGGGAGGCTTATTTTACCACATGCACTCGAAAGCCCAATTGGGCTTATTATCTGGACATGTCTTAGTTTTGGGGAAAAACAGTAGTTTTGGTTTTTCTGAAGCCCCGATCTAAATTCCCCATCAAAATTATATAGAAATGTTAGCTAGAGAGAATCCAATAAATTTCTACCCACCAAAGCAAAAGCACATTTTTAAATGCTCACTTGCCACGTCTACTAAAAGCCAGATTTTGGCTGCTCTTTGTTGCCTTACCAACTCTTGGAGGGCTGAAGGGCATCTCCTTCAAACGCTTTTCCAACTCTGCCAGGGATGTGTTCTTAATGATTTCCTGAGAAGAGAAGACAGCACGAGACATCTCTGATTGCAAGCTAATAATTGATGTCAGCAGACGGGTATGAATACCATGCTCTCTCTCTGTCTGTCTGTCTCTCTCACACACACAATGCACATGCATGCTTCTCAAAACCTTGGGACTCCTTGGAAAGACCACAGTGGTTGCAAAGTCTTTTTAGAAGTCAAAACAGAGTTTGAGAGTTTTAAAACTAGCACCAGCTCAGAGGTTTTACATTGTGCCACAGTCTACTAATGCAGTTTGGGCCACGATTATCAATACCAACTGATAGCAAGAAAGCAATCACCAGAAGATGATGATCACCAATGTCTTAAACATTTGGAATTAAGTAAAATATACATATACTTGTGAATCCTATGTAAAACACTTCCAAGGCAAGCTCACCAGTATTATTTTTGCCTTCACTTGAATTAGCAAAGACAACTAAAGGCCCCTGAAGGCCAGAAGCACTGCTCCAGCTGAGCAACAGGTAGGACTGCCCATGTCAGGGGTACCAAGAGCTCCTGCTAAAGGCAGAAAGGACTTCTTCCAGGCACTCTCCACCCCCCACCCGCCCACGAAAAGAACCCAAAAAACAGCCAGGCATTTAGACAATGGTTAGCTTTCATTTGTGGTTAGGGGTTTTGCCTTCTGGCAAGCAGCAATAGCGCCCGAGGACAGCATTCTGTGGCCTGGAAAAGGCAGTTCACTAGGTGCAAAAATGGAATATTATCTTTGTTGCAAAACAGTCTTATTTTATCTGTCCATTTCACTTCATTAACTTTGCTAATTATACTACTACTTTAACAGGTGCTATCAAGAAATGCAAATGTCCTACCTTGAATGGCTGAGTGCTTGCCATCAATTTAGTGTCCAATAGCCTGTAAAACAGATTTTAGAGTTATAAACTCTGGAAAACATATCAGGGGTGGCAGGCTGAAATAAGATGGTTACAATGAAGAATCAGCAGGAGCTTCCTAAGTTTGAATGTTCCGTAAGAGGAGGATTATAGCGATACTTTAAGCGAGATCCCAGCTGTTTGTGGGCATCCGGGGCTCTTAGCCTTGATGGCAGAGGGAGGGCCCTCCCTGGACACTTGGAGGGCCACTGAGAGAACAGACTACTGAACTGAACTGGCTTATGTTCTTACATAATAGGAAACAGAAGCACTTGCCTTGGAAAGACGCATGTTGCTAGTTCTTTGAACTCACTAAAATCCTGAAATTTAAAAGGAATCCGATTGTTGAGACCAAAAGAAATGATGTAAATTGCATCAATGCACAATTAACTTATTTGAGAAAAGCAAAGGTTGCAATGCCAAAGAAAAGGTTGGATATTACATTTAAGATGCCATTAAAAGCATGTTTTTTTAAAAAAATACTACAGATGGTTGCCAGCTTAAGAGAACTCTAATTAGAAAGTTTTGGAAGTTAAGAAAGCTAGCAAGCTTCCAGGGAAAAGCAGAGGGAATGTCGCAGAGGGAAGCCGTCCCCCTTTGATTATCAACTACCGGGAGGAGCATATTGGGAGCTGTTGACATCCCGGACCAATCTACTCGATCCCTTTGGGAAATGGAGTATCATCCACACTGGACCCAGGACAGGTGCTGGTGCCCACCTTCCACCCAGGACGACCGGTCTAAGTGTGTCCCAGGTGATTAGGGAGGAGGTGACTTTCCTGCAAAGGGCATGTTGAGGAAAAGCAGATCTCAGTGCAAGGAAGAATCCACCAACCTCGGGGAGGGAGCAGTAGAACTGATGGATGGTGTGCATGACGTCCAGCAACATGTTGTGTCCGACCACGAGCTTGCCCTGTAGAGAGGCAACCCAGCCCAATGCTCAGGCAGAGGCAGAGCACGTCCCCCCCGCCGCCCCCCCCGCTACGCTGAATTTGAGAACGTTCCTGGCTAACTTCAGCTGCTGATGGCATGCATACGTAACGATTTCAAGGCAACAAACGTACTGAATTTGCAAGGGCGTGAATGACTCGGGAAAACCCCACCGCATCCTTCAGCTCCTCCTGCAAGCGAGAAGCCCAGGGTGAGTCCTTTGCCCGGTTCAGCCCAGCATCCCTGCGAATCAGCCCCTCCCACTGTAGTTGAGAGGCTGCAGCCAGCCCCTGCCTCGGCAGACACCAGAGGCACTTGCCTGCTCTCTCGCTTGCTTCTCTTGTTCTCTTCTCTTGCGCTCCTCTTCGTCCACTTTGCTGATGATCATGTATCGCTCCTTCTAAGAGCCACAAAGGTTAATGCAGGCACAAGCAAGCAAAAGCACAATGACCAAGCGCTCTTACACAGCTACATGTGTCAAATTCCTGGGTAGGGGAGGAGGGAGAGTCAATCTGACTTTCTCACATCATTTTCCCCGCCTGGGAATCCTGCATATCTGGAGGGGAGCAGGCCAGGAAGAGCGACTTTAAAATATTGTTCCTCAGCTCCTTCAGAAGTGGTTGGCGAATACATGAGCCATCCCACTGGAGGTCTCTCTTTTGTAAGGGCTTGGCCCCTGATCAGACCAGCAAAGGAGCAGCTGCCCAGCGAAACTCTCCTAGTGATGCCTGGAAAATCCCACAGCCCTACCAAGGTGCGGATTGGAAAATGCAGAACTAGTCACCTTTTCTGTTTCCACAGTTTCAACATGGATGCCTTTTGGATACCTATGGTGAAATTTTAAAAAAGGATTAATAATAATCCTCCTTAGCTTTGCAGAAAAGAAAATAATCAAGAAAATGCCACATTTGGCAATAACATCAGAAACAGAAATATCAGTGTAAACTCCATGCTTGGCGAATAAAGAAAAAAAAATGCCTGAAGGGAAAGCAGACTTGGTGGCCTGGCTCTTTGGCCCTGGCCAGCAGCTTTGCATCAACACCTCCCAGAAGACGGGGAGCTCTCCCTCTAAGGAATGCAGCACTCCCAGCTGTGGCTCCCCAGATGTGGAGAAGTCTGCTTCAGCTGCTTCTCCTTGTAGCAACCAGCACTACTCACTTCCAGCTCAGCGTCTGATAGATTAGTTTCCTCTGAAATCTACAGAGAAGAAGAGAAAGATGTTAAGTCTGCCATCTCCCCTCCTCTTTGCTGCCCAGCCAGCCTCATCTACATAATGCTTTGCCCAAGACCCAGAGGAACAAACCCGGTGCACGGCTCCAGCTGCACGGTGGTGTTTGCTTCATGTTGCAGGAGATCTTCTATCCTTTCTCTGAAAAGGGGGAGAGAAGTAGAAGGCATCTTCTTTCTGGCTGGCCTCTTCCCACAATGGGGAGGGCCATCTGCAACCAGAAGAGCGCCAGCCCAGGCAAGGCAGAACCATCATCCCCCTGCTAGTGCATAATGGCTTGTGTTCTCCAAAATGGGAGAGCTGGCAAGTTTTACTACTTACTGGATCCACACTGTGCACATTATTGCAAATCACTATTTAAATCAGTACTTTCAGAAATTCAAAGTAAATGGGGTGACCGGGTAAAACAATGAGGAAGGAACCAACATAACTGAATCCCTACAAATGTAGCAAAAACAAAGTATCAATAGATTCTAAGCAGGCAAATGCAGATGGATGGGCCTCTTGTGGGCACCACACCTACGAAGGCCCTGTTCCTACCCTGTTTCCCCCAAAATAAGACATCCCCTGATAATAAGCCCAATTGGGCTTTTGAGCGCATGACAACAAGGCCAAGCACTTATTTCAAGGTTCAAAAAAATATATGACAGTGTCTTATTTTCAGGGAAACACGGTAGTTACAATCTCCACATCCTGATCAGCAGGAGCCCAAAGCCAGGCCTCTGTAGCTGAAAGGGCTCCAGAGGAATGTACTGAGGTGGTCAGCCTCCATCAGCCTCCCTCACTGCATGAGAAAAGCTGCAAATCAATTTCCAATCTGGCAGACAGTGACAGAAGAAGAATCCTCTTCCTGGCAAAACTGTGTCTGGCCCAGGAAATAATTGAAAACCTAAATGCAACCATTACCAGTGGTGTTCTGAGTCCTTCTCCAAGCAGAGACTGTATATTCACTCACACAACTTTCTCGATGAACTTCTTCTGATCCTCAGGAACAGCCGATGGAGGCTTGGCAGCACCAGGTGACATATACGCCAAGCCACCAAGCCCATTGGCTTGAGAGCGCTTCTCGTCATATTGCTCCCGTAACTGTCTTTCTTCCTCTTGATTTAAGTAAGGGATACCTTAAAAAACGGGGGGAAGGTGGGGATGAGTGGGGGGGTGGTACTCAGATGAAGTTCTGTTTTAAAACTGTTCCAATTTAAACATCTGGGCATCTAGTCATCTTTTCCTATCCCAGTTTCCTCCAGATGCATTGAAATAGCACTTTTAACTCTCTTGGTAGGAGAGAATTCTCAGTGATGAGAATTAAACCTTAACCACAAACAATTACAGAAACATGACTTTCTTTCTTCATGATAAGATTGCACAATACTGGAAAGAAAGAGGTTGAAGCTACAGCTATAGAAATGGAAGGTTACTTTTAAAGTATTTACAAAAGGCTTACCGTTTCGAAAAACTTTATTAAAATCAAATCCCTGGTTTGCTAAAAAATCTATACTTGAGCTCTGAAAGAAAAACAGAAAAATAAGATTTATAGATGATTCTACAAATTACTTCAATTTAATGAAATTAATTTTCACTACTAAAAATGCCAATTCATGGTGGGCTATATATGTTTTATTCATTTGACAAAGCAATACAATTACAATCTCCCAGATACAGTTCAAACTGCTGGCCTTGACGCAAGGCACAAGGAAGCTTCCAGGCAAATGACCTTTTCTCCAACATCAGGCTAGAAGTACTGAGAGTGCAAAGGAAAAAAAATACTTTCCTCTGCATCCACTTTGCATTTATGAAACTTTCCCTCAAATTGACAAGATCCTTCTGACTTTAACAAAAAAATTATTTTTGATAATTTATAATCTACCTTCCTAATGATAAATAGAACATACAATTCGCAGCACTGCATTTGTGTAAGATTGGTAGTGGAAGATTTTACTTTGGATTCTCTGTTATTTTTGAATCAGAGGGGGAAAATACATATATACCTGACAGACAAACTTGACATCTGGTGATGTTCTGTTCAAAGGTTTGGGGAAAATATAGAAGTTAAATGATTTCATAATATACCTAAAAGAAAACACAGTTGAAAATCAGATTACAAGTTATGCATGCCAGCACATTTAATTTTAAAAACCAAGAAAAGGACATACTTAGAATCTGTGTGATCATACTTAAAAGTGCATAGGCCAAACTGGAAAAGCAAGAAATCCATGGAATGCTGGGTCGAAAAAGAAGTGAACAGAAATTCTAAGCAACCGGTTATCTTTTCAGAGAAAT
>JANHZT010003952.1:27719-46574 GCA_032468215.1 Stegonotus admiraltiensis
GGCGGGGGTCCCCGGGGGCCCGCGGGGGCCCGCGGGGGTGCGCGCCTGACGCCCCGCTGTGCCCGCAGAGGCTGACGGCGGTGCAGGAGCTGCAGCTGCTGGAGACCCTCTGCGGCTACTTCCAGGAGCAGAGCAAGGAGGCGGTACGGCAGGTGGTCTTCTCGGCGCTCTTCGCCCCGCAGGGCAACAAGGCGGACGACAGCCGCATGGCGCTGCTGGGCAAGCTAGTCTCCGTGGCCGTGGCCGTCGGCCGGGTGCCCGTGCTCGAGTGCGTGGCCTCCTGGCTGCAGGTGCGCCCCCGAGAGGCGGCGGGGGGCGGGCGCGGGGCCCAGCCGGCCTCACCCTGACCCAGGCCTGGCCTCTGCCTTGCAGCGTACCCCGGCTGTCTACTGCGTGAGGCTGGCGCGGGCGCTGGTGGACGATTACTGCAGCCTGGGGCCCGGCTCTGTCCAGACCCTCCAGCACATCTTCAGTGCCAGCCCTCGATTCTGCTGCCAGTTCATCACTGCCGTCGCCATGCTCTACGACCTGTCCTCAGGTACCGTCCTCTCTGGCCGAGGGAGGCGGGGGCGGCTGCCCTCATTCAGCCATCCTGTAGCGCCACGGGGCCCTTGCTCCAAGAGTCCCAGCTGGTCCTAATGCCTGCGCCTGGCTGGGACGTTGTAATTGGCCTGCAGATTCCTGGGCAGGGCCAGGGGTGATCCACCTTGCCCATTACCCCAGGGCTCCTTCTGGAGATGCTGCAATGAGTGCTTGTGGGCACCCACCCTCCAGATAGGTACTTTAAGGTGGCTGAGTAGCCGGCTCTTCTGGCCTATCAAAGTGTTCGTGTTCCTTTTGCTTCACTAACACAGTTATTCAGTATTCATTAACCTTTTTTGCGTTGGGTGTTTCACGTGGAGGTTCTTTCCAGTTGTAGTGAAATAAATGTGTTGAAATAAATGATGTTGAAACGCTGTGACAGACAATGGCAGAGGCAACATCTGGAAGTAAGGGAAGCTAATGTCCAGTTCTAGAACTTGTAAACACAAACCGTTCTAAAACAACTGAGATCTACTTTGGTTTAATAGTTCAGATACTGACCTAGAGACCAGGAGATGGAGCGTTCTAGGCCTCCCTGGGGGCATGAAAGCTGACTGGGTGACTTTGGACCAGTCGCTGTCTCTCAGCCCAACTGACCTCACAGGGTTGTGGGTGTGTGAAAAATAGGAAGGAAGGAGTATTGGTTATGTTCACCACAATATAAAACTAATAAAGGTAAGATTAAAAAAATCCAAATCTATTTTCCACCCAAGAGTCCCTACATATGTTAGCTGAGCCACATGTTGATTGGCTGCTATCTCCCCACCAACATTTTGCCGCCCTTTTCCAGATGAGCTCATCCCTTCCCCTGATTTGCTGGAGATGGTTGTCTCCTGGATCTTCGAAGACCCCCGGTTGATCCTGATCACCTTTCTGAACACACCAATTGTAACAAGCCCACCCACTGGCTTTCTGGAGCTCACCCCACTCTGTGGCCTGATCTGCTGGTGTGTGAAAGCCCCGTTGGCTTACAAGAGACGAAAGCTGCCTCCCTCCAGTGGGGCTCTTGGCAGGAAGATGGACTTGCCGGACAGCTTTGACAGGGACTGCCACCTGCTATACTCCAAGCTGCACCTCAGCATCCTTCAGGTGCTGATGCTGCTTCAGGGGCACTTGACCGAGAAGAACCTGTATGGACGCCTTGGGCTGGTGACTGGGGAGCAAATGGCTTCCCTGGTGGAGGACATGCGCCTTCTCTTTGACAAGCTGAACCCTCTCCACGCAGCCAAGGAGATTGAGCTGGCACTGGACCGGCTGGCCCAGGTCTTGCAGGTGGCCATGGCCTCTGGAGTGTTGCTCTGGACAAGAGGTAAGCATTTGTGCAAATGGTCAACCTGAGGGTGCGCTTTTGAGCAGGGGAAAGAGGGGGACAAAGTGAAATATCTCTATTTCCAGATCTGCTCCTTCTAATTTCCCTTATGCTTCTGCAGGTAATCTGGGGCAGTCTTGGGTGGGGCAGTTGTAAAACAGCAGATGGACCATGTTGATTTTTACCCCTCATTCTAATTACTTTGTCCTCTGCTTTCAGAGAATCTAAGGACAGTGTGCTCTGGGCTGCCGCATAACAAGTAAGGAAGTGTGCCATACTGCATGGAAGCAGGGCAGGGGAGCGATGCTAACCTACCCATCACTGAGGCATGTCTCTTCTTCTTCCTCCGCAGCTTGCTCCAGCTGGTGATTTCGGGTCCAGTCCAACCGCCAGCCCATGCTGCTCTGCCCCCAGGATTTTATCCCCCCATCCATACCTCTCCACTTGGATACCCTGCCCACGCAGCTCACCCTGCTCATCCTGTGCAGGCCTTCATGCCGGGCATGGCATTTCCATACCGGCCCATTCGCTGAAGGCTTGGCTCCAGCACTTCAACTTTTCCATGCTTTCTGGAAGCCTTAGAAAGAGAGCCCATTGTTTTGGGGTTGTGTGTGTGGGATTTCTATATTTATTAGAGAAACAAGTCTTAGAGAAAGAGAGTGTCTATTCTGGGAGGAGAGAACTGATGGTGCTGGACATTAACAACGGGGAATTAACACCAATGCAGGCATAATGGATCGGCCATAAGATGTACAGTTCCAGCTTTTGAATGGGCAAGAGCCTTTTCCTTCCTATTGTTGACTTGTTGGCATATTGTTGGTATGATTTTTAACTACAGAGGAAGGCAGGATTGTGAGGGTTTTTTTGCCAGTTACCTTTTTGGGTAACTTTTTTTCCCCGTCCCCCAAACAGAAGGAGTGGATAGTTATGTAAAAATGGCAAAAGGAGAGCTAAATCACATTTTGTAAGTTTTTTGATGAGTCTTTTTATGTGGAAAACCTGAGTGCATTTTTAAAAACAGATTTCTGCTTTAAAACTCGCAGTCTCTAGCATTTTCTATACAAGGAGTTGGATAGTAAATCCAAATTTGATTAGAGAAAATGTTCACTGAAATATCTTTTTAGTTAGCTGACAAATTATGATTAGGACTATTTTATGATAAGCAGAGATCCACTTGGAAGAGTTTACATTCTGTAGCAAAGGTCCCTCCCTTTAAAAGTGTATGACATCACTTTCAAGAGATGATTTTCCAGTGTTAAATGCATTTCATGGTTAAGGAGAAAATGTATTCTGGGCCCCGATTCATCCCTGGACTTGAGACGTCGGCTGCTTGTTGGATCCTTGAAGTTTCACAGAAACCACAAACTTGTTTTAAAGGCCAAATTTCTTCCTGACTTAAACATTGATGCTCTTTCAGTCTTTGAAATATGGATAACTTATATATTAATCAAAACGGAAGGAATTGGCTTTGCAGCAGAGAAAAGTAGGTGTTTTGCCCAAATCGCTTTTGGGAAGGAGCCTTCTGGTCTGACCCATGAATAATTCGGAGTAATTAGGACAAAGTGATACAACTTTTTTCTCTTTTGAGATGCAACGAAATTTAAAGATTATGTTTATTTCAGTGACTTCTTTTGCAGAAATTTTCTTAGGGTTGCTTCTGATGCCACCCGAGGGCAGCTGCATTTTGCTGGAGGTGAAAGTCACTAGGCTGCACCTCAATGCAAGTTAGATTTATTTCTTGGCTTCTCTATAGAGCCATCCGGTTAGGAATTCCAGTATTTCTCTGCCGATGAGCGGAACTGAACTTCCCTCCTGGGCTTCGGTGTCTGCCCGGCGAAGCGAGAACGGCAACGATGGAGCTTCCATGGTCGGGAGCAGCCCCGAGGTGGAATGCCGGTTCTGTTCTTCGTGGAAGGCCGCAGCCGGTAGACTGCTTCTGGGCGTGGAGGATCGCCCGGGCGAAGCAGCGCTCGGCGGAGACACTGCGCCTGCGTCGGCTCGCCTCCTCGGGTGACGCGAGTCAGGTGACCCTTTGCGTGACCAATGGGGCGGTGCCTTATTGCGGGGTGCTCCGCCGACGCCTTGCTGCGTCTGGTCCGGGATGCGCTGAGCCGGGGCAGCTGCCGCCCCTTCTCAGGTGAGCGGCCCCGAGGGCCGGCGCTTCGCGGGGGGGGCAGGGCAGGGCCGCGGCTGCCGGGCCTTGACGGGGCGGGGCCGCGATCGCCCCGCTGAGCGCCCGAGGAGGCCCGCCCGAAAAGCGCGCCTCGGCCGCCGGAACCCCGCAGCCGCTGGCCTTCCGGGGGTCCCGGCGGTGGCGCGACCCTGCTGGACGGGTGTTGACCGGAGGATCCCCAGCTGCCCCTCTTCGCTGGCCAGGGCAGGAGAAGTCCCGCTGCCCCAAAGGTCCGAGCGCGCTCCCGGCCGGGATAGGCGAGAAGACGAGCCGCGCCTTCGGAAGGCCTTGGTGTGGCCGAGAAAAGGCGATGAAGGAGGCGCCCCGCCTCGGGGTCGAAGGACCCTGAAGCAAAGACGTGCCTCGGCTTTCCAAGAGCAGCAAACGGGATAAAAGGGCTTTTATTGATAAGCCTCCAGCGTTATTGAGCGAAGCAGGTTGGAGAACGGTTGCTCCCCTTGCTGGGCTGCTTCGCATCAGTCGGGGAGGCCGACCCCGGGCGCTTCTAAAGAAAAGCAGCTCCTGTAAAGCTTGCTGGGAAATACGGGCTGAAGGACTGTTTTGTTGCCTAATCCCTGGGGGGGTGGGGGTGGAGATTAACTTTATAGGGAAGTGTGGATTCAGTTGTGTTATAGGAATTGACATTGAAAGAAATCGTTCCTGCCTTGAATAACTCTAGAGATGTTATTGAGAGAATAAAGATCAGCAGTTTTGTTGTTTTCCTTTCCATGTATCTGTACGACTGACCGCAATGTATTTCTGACCTCATGTATTTTTAATTTCCCTCGATCCTGACAGGCAAATGTCTGTATTGCTGTAGGTGTACACGGTTATTTATAGTGCTTTATGCAAGAGCAACATAATTATTATCTAGATCCCCGACTGAGGTTTAATTTTATCATGTAACTAATCTGGCTTTTTGGCATTTTTGTTCAAGAGTAGAGTACGGTATCAATTTACCATCTCATGTAATGAGCGTGTACTCTTGCTCTCTTGTACTTGGTCAATCAGCTTAGTCTTACTATAGTATTTTGCTAAGTGTCGTTTTAGCCATGCCTACTCAGCCCATCAGACCTTACCGGCTTAATATTTATCAGTAATTTCCGGTGGGAAAAGGATTGTAGCTCAAAAGAAGCAGCGGATAAATTGCTTGAGCAGATAACAGGTTTGGGGGCTTTGGAGCCTGGACTCCTGCAGTTTTAGAACATCTTGATTTGGGCTAGGACTGATGAACAGGACCCTAGCAGCAAAACCCTCAGCCCCACCAACTGCCTCTCTTTTCCTTGCAGGTGTGAATGACAGAGGAGGTGCCTTCGACTGCACTCAGCGAGATATACCTTCGCCTTTTGTGTCATGATGACATAGACACTGTCAAACAGCTTTGTGGTGATTGGTTCCCCATTGAGTACGTTGCATTTGTCCGCCTGCAGCCACTTGCTAGGCCAGAATGAAATCTGTCCTTGAACTGTGTAAAAGGGAGCATGGAAGTGGGTTTCCGCTTAAAGTTGACAACTTGGAGGTGATAATGATTTCATGAATAAAATTATCATCTCGTTCAACTCCCTACCCAGCAATAAGGTCATTCAGTCTGTCCTTGCCTAGATCTTATTGTCTTGCTGGGAGCCTGTCATGAGCACCTTACAGTTAGGTGCCACTGGGAGGCCCATATGTTTTTGGAAGGTTGTTAGTGCCAGTGAATTGTAGGATTCATAAAAGACTGAATTGGAATTGGAAACATCTTGCATTTTCTGATTAAAAAAAATTGGAATTTGCATGATATATTTAGTAAATGCTACTAAAATGTATTTTAAAGAATTTAAAATACTAAAATGAATTCTATAAATTTCTCAGAAATTTTCCTAGTAAACAAAAGTATTTTGATGGGCATTAATTAGTGCAAAGGTTGTCTACCATGTTTAATGAGCAACATTTTCTTTTTTGGGGGATGTTGTGGTTTGAGGCAGGTATCCCTGTATCCCTGTATATGTGAAAATCATTTGTTCTTTCCAAACAACAACAGTGCTGTTTTTCCACAGATACCCTGACTCATGGTATCAGGACATCACCTCCAACCAAAAGTTTTTTTCCCTGGCTGCGACTTACCGTGGCACCATTGTGGGCATGATAGTTGCTGAGATCAAGAGTCGAGCCAAAGTGCACAAAGAGGTAAATACTCGGGCTCTGCCCTGCACAGCCTTTGCTTCTCTTAGGCCTTTGCACCATCCTGGCCTCCCCACCAAATCATTCTTATGCTTTCCAATGACAGGGCAACTCACTAATCTTCAGGCTTTTATTGTGAAGCTTTAAAGGGTGGAGACGGCATCAGTAACAGAGACTTGGGGCAGACTTCATGGTCTGCCCTACTAACACTTTATCCTCTTGATATTTGTTTGGGACCACCTGTTTCCTTTCCTCTTTTTTTTAAACCTTTGAGCATAAGGGGAAATTTGCCAGTGGGCCCCAAATCCTCCTTCCCTGCCTTCCTAGCGAAACCATTCCCAGACATTCAATAGACATTGAGCATGCTTGAAAAAGAGGCTTGGTTCTGTATTCTCACTGTGTCTTTCTCTTGAGTTTCTCTCTAGGATGGTGATATTTTAGCTTCTGGTTTTCCAGTTGATACTCAAGTTGCTTACATTCTAAGCCTAGGAGTGGTGAAAGAATTTCGAAAGCATGGCATAGGTAACCATGTTTTTAATATTTGTATTGCTTGCAAGTAATTTTTAGGGTATAAAAAAACTGGCTTGTATGTGTGTCAGGAGAGCAAGAGCTACATTGTTATTATGCACACGGGGCTTTTTAAAATGCGGATCTTACTTGTCTGACCCTGCTCTGTAATTGTGTGTGTCCACTGTCCTGGCAAGATCCCATCCAAATGGATTCCCTGGTGTGAAAGAAGATGGCCTGGCAGCGGAGAAGGAATGTTCAGCAATTCCTGCTCCAGAATAAAGAGCCAGTTATCTGTGAACTGATCAGTTTAAACCCTGTGCCAATATAATGGCAGTGGGTCCTTTCTAACAAGGCTGCTGGTCTGGTGGCAGGTTCTCTTCTGTTGGAAAGCCTGAAAGATCACATTTCGACCACTGCCCAGGATCACTGCAAGGCCATTTATCTGCACGTCCTGACCACCAACAACACGGCAATACATTTCTACGAAAACAGAGACTTTAAGCAGCATCATTACTTGCCCTACTACTATTCCATCAGAGGGGTCCTCAAAGATGGCTTCACTTATGTCCTCTACATCAATGGGGGACACCCGCCGTGGACAATTTTATATCCTTTGCTAATGATCTGGCTGCTCCTTGGCCAGTCTGTGAGTTTTGAGAAACAATCTCCCGGGTCTGGGTGAGGAGAAGCCAAAGTCTGAGCCTCATTTTTCTACAGGGACCTGACACTGAGAGCAAAACCATCAGGTCTGGGTTGCCATGGCACTCGTGGGCAATGCGGGCCCCCATGATCCCCTCTGGCTTTTAGCTGTTCTCCTGGTCTGGTGGGTTCCTTAACAGCAGGGCACCGACTATCTTCAGCACATTGGCTCGACTTTGGCCAATCTGAGCCCCTGCACAATTCCCCAGCGGATTTATCGTCAAGCCCAGAACATCCTCTGCAGCCTTTTGCCTTGGTCGGGCATTTCAGCCAAGAGCGGCATTGAATATAGCCGGACCATGTGACCTGAAGGTAGGCAACAACCCAGCCTGCCCATTGCCTTGTTCTATGGTCTTGGTGGATCAGGGCCCGCAGGGCTGATGACCATCATTGCCATGTTTCTCTTTTCCAAAAGCCGCCTTATAGTCTTTCTCTCTTGTTACCAACAAAAGGGAAAATTAATTTTAGTAATACATTGAAATGGGGTGAGGAGGGAGAAATGCCTGACTCAGGACAACAATATGGCTGTGTTCCTGGAAGGGTTGCCCTCCATGACCGTTGCTAGTTAATTCATCAACAATCTGTCATAAAACGCTCCCGGGTTGGAGCAAATAGGGGGTGTCTCTCCGTTCCTGTGGAGTTACTTGTTTGGGCTGGGCTGGCAGAGCAGATGCTTGCTCACTGATGGGCCCAAATCCTGGTTCTTTTCTAGGGAGTCCTTCGCATCTCTGCGGTTGCACAGCTGACATGGCTCCAACCCTCAACTGTTTGTGGACTTGGCAGAATTCCTCCTGCTGCTGCTGCTGCTGCTGCTGCTACTTTCCCCTCTTCAGTCTGAGCAGAAGGAAAAGAGGCAGTTCTGCTGCCCCAGCACTGCAGGGCAATGGCCTGGCTGCTCTGCCCCCAACCAGCCTTTCTGCAGTGGGGAGATGCTTGGTACAAGGGGCGCCTTAGAACCGAGAGGACTGTTGGCAGCTGAGGCCTCCCGGGTGATCATTGCTCGGCATCTCTGTGTCCCTTTCAGAAATGCCTCCCTTGGCTGAGCAGTTCATGCCCAGGGGAGCCTTTGGCTCTTTGAGGCTAAAATGTGTGTGTGCTGAAGGACAGACACACCTGTATATCTTGCTTTCTGCTAGTCTGAACTTGGCCTTGAAGTGTGGACTGGAAGTAGGGGAAGAGCTGGGGGTGGGAAATGCCCCCAAGTCAAGGCCTGAGATGCTGTCCTGCTCTCCCTCCCTCTGCCTTGGGCCCCAGAGGGCAACTGCAATGGAGCCCCTCTCTTTCCCAGCAGAAGCAAGAGGCTTGAACAGACCTCGCAAAATGGGCATGCCATCTTAAGCCCTTTTGGCCCGTTGGGACCTCTATGGGGCCAG
The DNA here is from genome assembly GCA_032468215.1 of Stegonotus admiraltiensis. Lineage (NCBI taxonomy): Eukaryota > Metazoa > Chordata > Lepidosauria > Squamata > Colubridae > Stegonotus > Stegonotus admiraltiensis. Next base: position 36,526 of record JANHZT010003952.1, read on the forward strand.
CTGTGGTTTCCATCCCCAGTGTAAGCTCTTGGGATAACGGGCCAGGTGTTCAGCCTTACAGGCTATTTCTGGCCCCTCAATAGCAGTGGGAAAGCATGGCTCCCCCTCATGGATGAGCTCCAGCTGTCTCAAGGGCCAACAGTGCTGATCCTTCTCAAAAGGTGCTGTGGGGAGCCTCCCCTCCCCTTCCTGTACCTAGATAAGTAGCATCACCTCCCAAGATCTGCATCTCCAGGCAGTTTACATAACCCAACTGATTCTCCCAGAAGGCATGTGCTCCTAGTGACCACTTACTGCAAGCACTTCAGAAAGCAGCAGGATTACACCTTTAGTGCTAAACTGGAATTCTTGGCTTGCATTTGTTGGTAGGAAGAGCCTGGGAGGCCCCCATGAAGGTCCCTTGCCTGCCCTGGGACAGTTGCATTTCCAGGAGCTCCATTCTCCAATATTGGCCAAGTTTTCACATTTTGGCTCTTTGGCTGACACTCCTTGGACCTGGGGAGTTTAGGCAGATTATGTCTGTCTGTCTGTCTGTCTGTCTGTGCGCGTGCGCTGAATTAGGAAAAGGGCTTTGAAAAAGATGGCGGGGGAGGGGGGCCTTGCAGTCCTTGCTTATGGCTTGCAGGCTTTACAGCTTGCTGGCTGCATGGAGCAGCGCCGTGCCCTGCAGTTTGGAGTGGCACAGAGTTGCTGCTCTTTGCTCCCAGCAGGCCTTGGGCAGAGGGGCTGGTTGCGCTGCTGAAGGCAAATCAGCCTACGAGACAGCGTACAGTTTGCCCTTCTCTGGGGACCCCCTCAGTTCCCTGAGGGCACCGCCTAGGGTAAAAGATTAGGGAAGTCTGAAGGGTCAGTCATGGCGACACCAAGCGACACCATCATGATGTAATGAACACCCTTCAGAATTTGCTCAGTTGGTGAGGCCACACCACAATGCCACCACAATGACGTGGCTTGTGCCAGAGGCCTGTGGCATCTCTTGGCTGTGTTGCACGTGGCTGCTTGTCTTCCAAGTGGAAGGAGCATTTCAATGCCAGGCCCAGCATAGCATCTTCCTGAAAGGCCACGTGCTTTCAAATCACCTCTTGCTTGGAAATGCTGACAATGCAGTTTCATCCGTGTTTCAGTTTGATTTCTGAATAGTGCCTCTCCATCGTTCCTATATGCCTGCCTGTTGTGTAAGCAAATTCTCCCCTTCCTCCCCCGAAAGGCGTTTATATTGGCCCGTCTCCTTATTTATTGAACAGCACGTCAGCTGGTCCTTTTAACTGTCTTGGATTAAAGGGGTTTGTTTTGTGGGCAATTCTCCGTGTCGTCTTTCAACTGGGTGGAGATGCACTGGGAGCAGGTGTGGCGCTTGAGGGGTGTACTGAGCGAGGCCAGGTCTGGGCCACCTACCTTCCATTTTTGCATGGAACTATCTCCAGCTAGGACTCATCCTTTCAGAAATAATTACAGGGAGTTGAAATCTGTCTTTAAATAGCGGGCTGTTGATTCCAGTAGATGCAGCTGGAAAGGCCCTTCTTGTGAATCTGCACAGCAGCTGGCTGACTGCTGAGCCCTCCGAAGTAGAAGCAGTGAAGTTAGGGTGAAAATTTTGGCTGTTGAAGCAGGTGCTGAATTTTGCTGAGGGTGTGAATTGAATGGCACCAAGAGGTTATGTGATGTGGAAAACATGGATTGCATTTATCCAGTGTGCCGCTCTAGAGAGCAGGATTTGGGGGACAGAATAGGGTAACCCTCCCCAGCTCTCGGCAAAGCCAGAGTTTCAGCCTTGCTGTTTGCCAGAGGGATGTGTCAGGTGGAAGTGGCACAGAATTAGGGTTGGTTCAGTTTGACACTTCCGCTTAGCGCAACTGCAGTCATTCACTTGTGGGAATGGCTAAGCCTTGTGGTCCCTGATCAGCCTCTGCTTTTTAAATTCCCAGCTTTTTCTAAATCTGGCCTTCACCCGTTAAGAGATTGTTAATAAAGAAAAATACAATTTTTGCCCAAAATGCTTTTAGCGTTGCCTTCTGTTTACTGGACAGCCTAGGCAACCTAGGAAAGCTTAGCCACTGTCCATTATAAACACAAAGCCAGTTGCCCAAATCTCTACTTCCACTTTCAGGAAGGCCCAGAATGTGGAGGTGTCTGTAGCCCCCACCAATTATCTCATCAGCCTCAAAGGCAAGTTATGGCATCCCTTCCTCCCACTGGGAACCCTGCCTGCAAAGCAATGGCGGAGTTGACCGGCTGCTGTGAAGGCCGGTGATGGAAGACACCGTGAACAACCTTGAGAGACCGAAGGAAGAGCCACAACCTAGAGCATGGTCTGGTTACCCTTACAATAACAGTGGTATTAGAATTTATACGTTTACTTTCCTGGCCTGGATTATCTCAAACAACTGACAAGCCAACACCTCCATTCCTTTGACTCCAAATGATGAGCAGCACCAGAAAATGACACCAAAAGGTTTATTACTATAAATATAGGAACACACCACCTAGGTGTAGAAAGAAGACAGGCACTAGAAGAGACTTGCAGGGAGGCGGGGAGGACAGCGGGAGTGGCTGGCAGCAGAATAAGGGGCCTCCTGCACAAGTCATGAGCGCCGGCCTGGAGGGGAAAGTCCCAGAACTGTGGCTACAATCAGCAGGTGGCAGGGGCTACATCTGGCAGGGAGATGGAGAGAACAGCCCTCTCACAGGCCTGGACATGGGGAGCTGCTTGAGTCCAGCTGCTCCCGCAGAGGCCCCAAATGGCTGGCTGCGTCCAAGAATGGCTAAGCGAGAGAGCAGAGGCTTGGAAAGGGTCCCCCCTGGGGAGAGGGTGGCCCATGGCAGCAGACCGGGAAGGGGTCTTTCCCATCACGGCCACAAAGGGGTCATGCACATCCATACAAAGACACATATCCAGAAAAGAGACAGGGTGCTGGCCCGAGACCGGCCCAAAGAGGGAAAAAAACACGTCCATCTTGCTTTGTTCCTGAAGCTGTGTCCCTTCAAGGTAGGAGGGAGGGAAGGAAAAGGGGGGCTGGCTTCTTGCGGCCTTGGTGCTTGGAGTTTTGATTCTTGGGCCTGGTACTTAGGATGGGTTTGGCCCACTTTCAACACACAGGTGAGGCTGAAGGAAAAGGAACGGCTGCCCGGAATTGCTGCTCCCGTGGTTTGGGAGGGCACCGGTGAAGTCAGAAGACCCTGGAGAAAAGGACAGAGGCAGCTTGGCAGTGTGGTAGCCCTGATGCTCCTGGGGCTTCAGGGAGGCTGGAGGGAGCCAGGCTGCAGAGAGAAACTGTTTGGGTGCTGCAATACTGCTGGAAGAGCCAGGCCTGTTTCATCCTCCCTGGACAGCGTTGGGAAAAAGGACCAACCAAACTCGCGGCTTCCTGGAGCCGAGAATGAGCCCACCCGGTTGTAGCTGCCCTTTCCCAACCCAGCTTCAGAGAAGGCGTCTGCTGACGCACAGGAAGGAAAGTGAAGACGTACCGGCTTACTCCTCTATCCCAACAGAGCAGGCATCTGGGCCAAGGGCTGCCCAGGCGGGGCAGGGCCGGAGGGCAGACAGAAAGGAGGGAGATGTTAGAAAAAAGGCTCAGAATAGATGATGCCCCTTCTCCGGCCAAACATGGGACTCCAAGAGGGAATGGTTCCCATCTGCCCCACCCTGCCTGCAAACAGATGCTGACCAGGCCCCCTTTTGAGCCACTGCTTCTCACCCTCTTCAGACCCACAACACACAGCTGGGCCTCTTACATTGATCTGCCAGGCGCCTGCAGGGGCTCCAGGCTTCCTTGTGGAGGAAGGCTACAAGGGCCAAAGGGCAGCCCCAGCTCTCTCCACTGCAGCCCCCAGGGAGTCACAGAAGCAAGGAAAGTAGGAAAAGGAAGGTGCAGAGAAGCTGGGCTCTTTCCTGCCAGCTTCAAGGAAGAGCCCCAAGACCCAGGCCAGACTGCCTGAGTGCCCTGCGGGCCCTTACCTGGCAGGTAGACATCAGCAGGCAGCTCACTTTCCATTTTCTGGAGGGCCTTGGCCTCGCAGGATTTGCTGCTTTCCTGGACAAGATCCTTCCCGGAGGAAGGCTGGCTACCTAGGGGAAAAGCAGAGGCAGCCCATTGGGAAAAGCTGAAGCAGGCCCCAACCCGCTTCCTCTGGCTGCCCAGGACCCTCCTCTGCACACAGCAGGCGTCCCGGCATCTGTCCTCTTGTCTTTCATCCCATCACTCTTCCCTACCAGGCCCTTTGGGGTTGAACTCAAGCCTCCTTCCCTAAGACATCCTGCCCTCCTGAATCCCCAGTGGGCTCACCTTGTGGCAGGGCGGCAACCGCCTCGGCTTCTTCAGCTGCCAGGCTCTGGAGGAGAGGAGAACAGGGTAAGCCTAGCTCTGCACCTTGTGTTGCGTGTAAAACAGGCACCTCCGTCAGGTGGGGAGCTGTACTATGCTAATATTTCATTTTATGTTACATGCCTGTCTCTACTTTGCCAAGGAAAACACTTCCAAGGCACAAGGGAAAAGCTTCAGCAGTGCCTTCCAGCCCTTGGGGGGATGCTCAAACCCAGAGAAAACAATCATCTGCCCCTCAGGTTCTGCCTGGACTTGGGCTGAAGACTTGAAGAAGTAGGGAAGATCTGGAAATCGTGGGAACCCCCCTCCCCCCCAAGTGATAAAGCTCCCAAGGAAACCAAATCCTCTTTGACCTCATGGCCCATGTGCTCGTGCTAATGGTCTCCACAGGAATCTCTCTCAGGAGCGAACCACGAAGGCCAAGCCCTGCACCAGGGAAGGCCTGGGGGCTCCCAGGGGGTGCAGAGCTCAGCCACAAGGTAAGGTGCATTCTGGCATGGCCTAAACTACTGCTTCCAAGACAAGCATGGCTGTTCCTCAACATGGCCTTCATTCCACAAACCATGGTGCCGGGCTGACCGCCATCTGCCAAAGATGTGAGAGCCCTTCTAAAATGGAGAGATGTTCACCTCAGGGGAGCTGTCTTCACCCAGGATACGCCCTGTCCCAGCAAGTGGCGGCTCCAGGGCCAGATCTTCCGAGAATTTCTCCTCGTCTTCTTCATGGATCGGTGAGGAGGGGGACCGGAGGGCACTGCAAATGCAGGGGGTGGGGGTGGGGAAGGAGGCTGTAAAGGCAGCATCTCTCCCTCCTGAAGGGAAGCAAGAGGGATCTGTGGGAACAGCCGGGCCAGGCCAGCCCTTGGCCACTCACCTGTCTGGAGATTTGCTGCGTTTGTTCTTCTGGTGGCTGCTCTCCACACCTCCTCGGTCAAGCCCCACGAGGGGCCTACTAGATGGAGGGAGACTGTCCAGCACCCCGGAGTAGCTGATCTCGTCATAGAGGGGAGCCGAGGGGATGGAGGGCGAGACGGAGCGCAGACCGTTCAGGGCTTCCAGCAGGGAAATGGGCTCGTACCCTGGGGGGATGTTGTCCGAGCACTGCAGGGAGAAAGGAGGACAGTCCCACTTGTGAACAGGGACCAGCCACTGGTTATCTCTGCTCTCACAACCACAAAAGAAATTGCGAAAGCCTGAACTCGTAACACAGATCCCATCTTTAAGGGAAACTCTCAAAGTTCGCTAGAAACATCAAGAATAAAAACCTTGGACAGGGACTGAAAACAGAGCAAAGTTACCCCCCCAAAATCTTAGCACCCCAAACTTCCTTCCCTTGGTGGAGAGCAGCTTTTAGCGTTGCTGACCAAGCACTTTCTTCACTCCGGCCATTTTCATGGCTTCCAGGCAAGGACCGAGCTTCCCTGCTGACTGAGGGAACTTGGGGGAAGAGCAGGCCCTGGGTGGGGGAGGGGCCCCGCGAGGGGTCTGGCTCACCGAATGCTCCTCCCGATCCAGGCTTTGGGCCAAGACAGGGCTGAAGGAGAGTGGCGACAAGGCACCTGGCTTCTTCCTCACTGCCCGGATCTGCAGCAACGCACGGAAGGCTGTGGGAGAAGAAAGAGACATTCCTTGGTGCCCAAGGGGTCAGGTACCCAAAGCGCCCACTGGCCAAGGCATTAGGGGTGGAGTGGCAAAGTGTCAGACCTCTCGGGGACTCTTGCCCTTCTGGAAGCCTCCCTTCGGCCCCTCTGGGGAGCTTGTGGGAGGCTGATCTCAAACACCCAAAGACAGGGAGACCTCTTCAGTGGACCCCTTTCCCCCCACATACGCAAACGGCAGATGGGACAGTTGTTGGCCTGGTAGCGAAGGGTGTCAGCGCAGGAGTTGCACAGACAGAGATGCCTGCAGGGCAGGATGAGAGTGTCCCGCAGGTCCGAGAGACACACCACACACTCATTGCTGTTGTCACTGTTTTCATCATCGCAGGGCTATTGGGACATGGGGGGGGAATTAGCGGGGAGCCCCCTCACCTTTCTACACCCACATCTCCCAAGTGGCCCGCCCCTCTGATGGACACAGCTAACCTGAAGCCCTTCAGCAAGGACAGCAGGGGCCCCTCAGGCCATCCAGAGCTTCCACTGACAGGAGAGGCAGAGAAGCCAGAGTTCAGAGTGCCCCTTCCCAGCCCTCAGGGAAGTCCTCTGGGAGAACTAACCTAGTTTTTTCCTGGCTGAAATGGTGTGTGTGTGTGTGCTCCTTCCCTACCTTGGTCTCTTGGTTATTCTTATTCTCGATGCCGTAGATCTCCTGGAGCAGGTAACTCACCCGGTCCACCTGCGGGGGGGGCGCAGAACAAGCAGACACTCAAGCACTGAATGCCAGTAGGTATGTCCCTTGCCCATTCCAAGTAGATTCCCCCAAGATTTGGGTCATAAAGAATGCCTGAAGCCCCCTTTGAACTTAGAAAGAGAAGGGGCCTAAGCTCAGCTGCAGCAGCAACGGGTGCTGTAGTTCAGGCCTAAAACTAACCTCCTCTAAGGCAGGTTTAACCTCCTAAAATTAACCTCCTCTAAGGCAGGTCCCGCCCCTCCTCCCTGCTGTCAGGCCGAGCACTCCACTCAGAGCAGCACCCTGGCCAGTACTTGGGGGGGATGAAGGGGGCAGTCTGGGCATTTCCCTGCTGACCAATAGAGCTTTCCAGTTGTGAGGCCAGAATCCCTAGTGCCCCTTGCTGCCCTGCTGAAACCAGGAAGTGAGCGAGCACAGGGAAAGGCTCCATTGGAGCAGTGTTCAGCCCCCCTTCCCAGGATTGCAGGAAAAGACTTACAATCTGCTTCTGTTTCAAGGGCTTTACAGAGAAGCTGCCATCAACGTGCTAGTGAGCAAGAAAGAAGAAAGACAGATTAGCCCTACCAGAAGAGAATATAAGTAGCCCAAGTTGCTTGCAATAGAAACCCCCAGCCCAATTTCTGAGGTTGCTGCAGAGATTCCTGAATTGGCAACATTATAAGATCCAAAACTCAGGGGATGCGAATGTTTCCAGCTGAAGCAGAAAAACACAGCAGTCAAAAACACCACCTGAAATGTTAAGAAGCAACCCAACCCAGTTTATATCTGCAACCACTAGAATGCAGCTCCCCAGCCCTCCAGATGCCACACTGCATGTTAAAGGTACACATCAAAACTCTGGACAAGACCAGCCATTGGGGCAGAGAAGGAATCCAGAGTCCTGCAAGAGACTTCGTGGTGCAGTGGCTAAAGTACTGTTTAAGTAAGGCCAGCTGCCTGCAATTACTGCAAGTTCAATTCTCACCAGACTCAAGGTTGACTCAGCCTTCCATCCTTTCAAAAGTAGGTAAAATGAGGACCCAGTTTGTGGGGGCAATAAGCTGACTTTGTATAAAATATACAAAAGTATGAAGGCTATTACTTAATGCATTATAAGCCGCCCTGAGTCTCCGCAGAAGGGCGGCATATAAATAAAATTAAAAAAAAGAGAGAGAGAGAGAGAACTTCTTCTTACCTTCTCAAAGGCAGCCAGGAGGATGTGGGCATGGCCAGTCACTTCCACAACAACTAGGAGGCAAATATAAGAATCCAGCTAGGAATCCAGCAGCTGGGCCAACTCTTATGTCTCCGAGCCGGGAGGAGATAGTCAGGCAACCCTTTTGGTGGGTGAAACCTCTACTGGAGACCACTTTGGCTCTCCCAGCCAAGACCGGAGTGGGGGCAAGGGGTTCCCTTGGGATGGAGGCACAAGCGGACAAATCCCAGGACTGAAGGAAGGAGCTGATGCTGGGATGCAGGAGAGCAGGAGGCTGGCAGAACAGGAAGCCCCTTCTTTCCAAGCATCCCAAAAGATTGAAAGGTTGGCACTCTTGCCAGCTTTAGTGGAGTTCAGACCACTCAACAAGCAGCTGTCCAAGCCCCTTTGGCCCACCTTTTCAACACCCCCCCCCCGACATAGCTCCAAGGAGTGCTGCCCAACTACAGGCATGAATCTGCCTCGTACCATCGCCTTCGTCTACCGTGGCTTGGATGACCACTGGAAAAATGCCCCGGTCCAGATCAAAGTTCAGCTGGAAGGAAAGGCCGAGAGATTAGTCACAGACTTAGAAACCAAGAGAACAGCCTCTGAGAGGCATCCGAGTAGCTGCTGGCTCATTCCTCTCCTGCTCTGTGATGGGGGTCAAAATGGCTCCTCAGACAGAGCAATGGAGCCGTGACCGATGCAATCAAGACCAGGCAGATGCTGCCTTCCTGCTCTCTCAGATCCTCCCTGTGGCTCCCACAACTGGACTCATTTCCCAGAGGCAGGCAGGTTGGCTCTAGTGCCACATGAACCCAATGGCTTTGCATCCAAAGCCCTGAAGAAATACCAAGGAAGCCAAACCTCTCCAAATCACAAACTGCCCTGACTCTCCTCTACTCGGGAAGCAGCTAGAAGATGGGCAGAGTCACCTCTTCATCCTTCCAGTCAGAGAAGTCGATCTTGAAGGAGGGCAGGGAGAACTGCTGGCTCACCCCTCGCTTGTAGTGCACCGTCTCTGACTGCAGAGAAGGGTTCTTTGTGCTGTACCTGCAGGTGAGGAACAAGGTTGGAGGCGTCATCCCAGAAAGGAGCGCTTGGCTCTATCCTTCTTAATTTCACCCTCCCCGCCCCCATGTCTGCAAATGAGTCTTGGAGCTGCTACTTGTCAGCTGCAGCCAACCGAGCAATGTTCACATTCCCAGAAGTGCCACCAAAAGAAGCCAGATCCGAGAGGTCCATTTGTTGGTCAACCCCACAGTCCCTGCACTCACACAGCCATGCCACCAATCAGCTCCTCCGTTGCTTGGCAGTAGATGGTGATAGCCACCCGAGCATCTGCATCAAAGGTGAATTCAAGGCTGTATAAAGCCTTCTGCTTCCCGTTCTCCTCTGTGGGGCTGTCAACATCTTCTTTGTACCTGCACCAAGGAAGGCTAAGTCAGCAGAGGAACAAAATCCATCCACTGCATCTCCTGGATAGCCAAAAGGTCAATTTGGTAGTTGAAGTCTCTCAATCTCCTTATATTTCCCAGCCTTTTCCAAATACTGTTTCAGTAATTGCCCCCTGATTACACTGTTGGCAATCTCTGCTAAGGTGCCTCCAAATGTTCTTTAATACTTGTTACTTCCTTTTTAAAAAAAAGAGTTCACAATATAAAATAGTAACGAGAATAGACAAAAAGGGGTTTTTTTTATAGCTAGGGACCCCGATCAGCATGTATGTCCATCTCACTCTTCATCTTCACTTCATTTCTATGCCCAGGTTCTACTTGGGTCTCTTGGTCACTTCCTTCCCAACTAACTCCCAGCTGCTGCTTGGCCATTTACAAGAGACAGGAAGATCGGCTGAAGGCAGCCTCAAAGGCTTGGCAGCACAAACAGCAAGTGTTTGCAGTGCTGCAGCTCAAACCAAATCGACCATTTGGCCACAAGTGAGAGACGCCATCTCTCATCTGCCAGTCATTGGCGAAGAATGAAAAACATGGCAAGGGAATTCCTGGGCAAAGGGGAAAACAGCCCACCAGTAGATAGCCCTGGCCTTAACCACAGGGAACAGATCACACAGCCTTCCCAGGAGCCGGAAGAACTCCCAACCAACAGAGAATTCAGGTTCTTAAATTATTTTTAACTTTTGTATCCTTGTGTTTTTAATTTTGGCTGTGCACCGCCCTGAGTCCCTCGGGAGAAGGGCGGTAT